>PVKA01028326.1:18468-29620 GCA_004027165.1 Ctenomys sociabilis
GCACCAAACACAGGAGCACCCAACTATGTAAGACAAATCTTAAGGGACATGAAAAACTTAATGTCTAAGAACACAATCTTAACAGGAGATCTTAACACACCCTTATCTCAAAAAGATAGGTCAACCAGACAAAAAATTAGCAAGGAAGTAGCAGAACTGAACCAGAGCTTGGAACAAATGGACCTGGTGGACATATACAAAGTGTTCCACCAACCACAACTGAATACACATTTTTTTTCGGCTGCATGTGGGTCATTTGCCAAAATAGACCACACACTAGACCACAGGTCATGCCTAACTATATGCAAGAAAACAGAAATTATCCCATGCATACTATCTGACCACAATGCAATGAAATTGGAAATAAATGACAAAAGAAACCAGAAAAACTCGCTAAATTCATGGAAACTAAACAACACCCTACTCAGCAATCAATGGGTTGCAGAAGAAATTCAACAAGAAATTCAACAATATCTACAATTCAATGAAAATTCAATTACAACTAACCGGAATTATGGGATGCGATGAAAGCAGTTCTTAGAGGGAAAATAATAGCTATGAACTCACACATTAGGAAAACAGAAAGGGAACAAATTAGCACCTTAATGTTGCACCTCCGACAACTAGAAAAAGAAGAGCAAACACAACCCAGAGCGCAAAGAGGGGAAGAAATCATAAAGATTAGAGCAGAAATTAACTCAATTGAGATGAAAAAATCAGTTCAAAGAATCCACAAATCAAAAAGTTGGTTCTTTGAAAAACTAAATAAAGTTGATAAGCCTCTTGCCAATCTTATCAAAAAGAGGCAAAAGAAAATTCAAGTACAAACGATAAGGAATGAAAAGGTGAAATCACCACAGACCCAGTGGAAATTCTGGAGATTATCAATAGTTACTTCGAGAATCTTTACGCTCACAGAATAGAAGACACAGAAGAAATGGACAGATTCCTCAAAAGGTAGAAATTATCAAAACTGAATCAAGAAGATATTCCAACTCTCAGTAAGCCGATAATAGCCAATGAAATACGAAACGTAATAAAAAGCCTACCGACAAAGAAAAGTCCAGGGCCTGATGGATTCACAGCTGAATTCTACAAGAAATTTATAGAAGATATAATCCCCACACTCTAAAAACTCTTCCACAAAGTTGAACAGGAAAAGGTCCTCCTAAAATCATTTCTGGAGGCAAGTATAATACTGATTCCAAAACCAGTGAAAGACACAACCAAAAAGGAGAAGTACAGGCCAGTCTCCCTCATGAACATAGATGCGAAAATACTCAACAAAATCCTGGTCAATAGAATACAGCAAATCATCAAGAAGATCATACACCATGACCAGGTAGGATTCATCCCAGGGATGCGAGAATGGTTCGATATTCGAAAATCTATGAATATAATACGCTATATTAGTAGACTGAAATCTAAAAACCACTTGATCATCTCAACTGATGCAGAGAAGCCTTTGACAAAGTCCAACACTCATTCATGTTCAAGGTCCTAGAGAAAATTGGAATAGATGGACACTATCTTAACTTGAGAAAAGCCATCTATGACAACTCAAAAGCTCATATAATCCTAAATGGAGAAAAACTGAAATCTTTTACTCTTAAATCAGGTACAAGACAAGGATGTCCTCTATCATCACCCCTCCTATTCAATATAGTCTTGGAGTCCTTAGCAACAGCCATTAGAAGAGAGGGAGAAATAAAGGGAATAAGAATAGGTAAAGAAGAAGTTAAATTATCACTATTTGCAGACGACATGGTACTTTACTTGGAAGACCCCAAAAATTCCAGCAAGAAACTACTAGAACTGATAGGGAAATTCAGTAGCATAGCAGGATGCAAAATCAGTGCCCACAAGGCAATAGCATTCCTCTACACAGATAACAAACACACTGAAAGGGAAACAATAGAAAGAATACCTTTCACAATAGCACCACAGAAAATGAAATACCTTGGGATTCACTTAACCAAGGAAGTAAAGATCTTTTCACAGAAAATTACAGCACCCTAAGAAAAGAGATTATAGAGGATTTCAGAAAATGGAAAGATATTCCATGCTTCTGGATAGGAAGAACCAACATCGTGAAGATGGCCATACTCCCAAAATTGCTGTACAGATTTAATGCAATCCCTATCAAACTGCCACCAACATACCTCCCAGATATAGAGAAATCAACCCTAAAATTTATTTGGAACCACAAACGACTAGAATAGCAAAGGCAATCTTGACCAATAAAGACAAGGCAGGAAGGCATCACAATTCCTGATTTGAAATTATACTCCAAAGCCACTGTGATAAAATCAACATGGTATTGGCAACAAAATAGACCTGAGGATCAGTGGAATAGATTAGAAGAAGCAGAGGCATCTACGAAAACACTCAGCCTTCTTATCTTTGACAAAGGGGCTACACAAGCTCACTGGAAGAAAGATAGCCTCATTAACAAATGGTGCTGGAAAACATGGCTTTCTACATGTCAAAAAATAAAACTTGACCCAGCTCTATCACCATGCACTAAGTTAAAGTCAAAATGGATTAAAGATCTAAACATTAAAACAGAAACACTCAATCTCCTGGAAGAGAAAGTAGGAGGAACTCTTGAAGACATAGGGGTAGGTAAAGAGTTCATAAACAAACATATATTCTCACGGGAAGCTCTTGAAAGAATCAACAACTGGGATCAACTCTTCTTCAGAAGCTTCTGCGTGTCAAAAGAAATTGTCAACTGAGTGAAAAGACAACCCACAAACTTTGAAAAAATCCTAACTAATAAGCAATCAGACAGAGGACTTCTGTCTAGAATATATAAAGAACTAAGATATAACAGGGCCCTCAAATTTAAAGACCTAATTCAGAAATGGGCATCTGAGATGAAGACACATTTCTCAGAGGGCGACATTAAAGAAGCGAATAAATATATGACAAAATGCTCCACATCACTAGCCATTCATGAAATGCAAAAAAAGCAACACTGAGATACCATCTCACTCCAGAAAGAATGGCTATCATAAGGAAATCAACCAACAACAAATGTTGGAAAGGTTTTGGGGAAAAGGGAACACTTCTCCACTGCTGGTGGGAATGTAGACTGGTACAACCATTGTGGAGGTCAGTGTGGAGACTCCTCAAAAGAGTAGGACTAGAAATCCCATTCAAGCCGGCTATCCCCCTACTGGGAATTTTCCCAAAGCATCTGGATACATTGTATCATAGAGATATATGTTTACCTATGTTTATAGCAGTGCAATGTGTGATAGCAAAATCTTGGAAACATCCAAGATGCCCATCACATGAGGAATGGTTGAAAAAGATGTGGTATTTCTATATAATGGAGTATTACTCAGCTATTAAGAATGATAAATTCAAAGCATTTATACTGTAGTGGATGCCACTTGAACATATACTCATAAGTGAAATAAACCAGACACATGTGTAAATATCGTATAGTCTCCCTAGTATAAGAAGCGAAAAGCAGAAATACAAAAGGAAATGTACAACAAGTAAAATCAATTGAGTCAGATAATGCAAAGTGAATGGCATATGCCGCAGCATACTAATCAGCTTTTCTTCTGGATGCTTAACAACCTAAGATCACAAGTCAGAGTTGGAGAAATAGAAGAGCCACAAGGCCCACCAACATTTTGGCCCTAGCCTTTCAAGGTCAGCAAAGACTCAGGACATAGGAGAACCTGTACTGCAACATCATGAAACTCAGGCGAGCTCCAAATTTTCTGAACAAGGAGATTATGGAGCCACAGAGGAAAGAGATGGAAGTTCTATAGTGTGCATGGGGAAAGTCACATGAAGAGAAAACTTTCTCTCACGCTCTCAGAGAGCAAACTGGTCAAGCATTGGCCATGACTCATCCACATGGATGACACAGACAAAGGAACTACAGAATAATGTACAGGACTGCAAGATAAACCCTGAGAGGACTTCACTGACCACATAGGAAATATAAAGTTCATGTGTTGGTATGTAAGTCTTGTTCTATCTAGGTCTTAATCATCCAGCATAAAAGTATAAAAATGAAGTATACATCCTGAGGCCATAATATTAAGCTGAGCTGTAAATGGCTATGGTCGACAATTTCTTTGAATAACTCCCTATGGTTGTAGAATGCTGGACTGTGTTGGATTGTGGTGTCGAGTTCAAGCACCTAAGTTAGTTGAATGTCAATGGAGTGCCCACTTTTGACAGGTGTAGACAAAGGAAGGGGTATAGAAAGAAAAAATCATGATGTGTGTGTATAGACAGTACAGTTGGGATAGATAACGCTGTGCTTCTACATAATTCTATGAGAGGCAAGATCTGCGCTAATGGTGGTTGGACAGGATATTATGTCGGCTTCTAGTACTACAGTCATCCACTAGGAAAATAATTATTGAATTTTTTATATAATTCAGGTATAAAAATTAAGATAAGTAAGCAACCACACTCTTAATTCACTGATAAGAGATATCTGCTAAAATATCTGCAAATATAATATCATGTATGCACCTTGTACAATACCTTACACATTATGAAAACAGTTTGCAGTGTATTAATTTATCGAATCTGTATTGTTAAGGTGTCTTGAAACTGTCTGATTGACATTTGTAGTTCAATAAAATAAAATAAAATAAAATAAAATAAAATAAAATAAAATAAAATAATAAAGTGGGTTGTATGGACCCACGTTGACTTTCTTGTCTCACTCCTGACCAGAACCTTGTAGAATACATTCCATTAAAGCAGCACTGCTGGCTCCAGGTGAGGCAAGTGCCACAGGACACCATGCAAGGGAGTCTACACAGGGATCCTCTGTCACGAGTTTACAACGGCCTATTCACCAAGTGAAAGGGAAAATCCCTACACACAGGACAGAGCCTGTCACACCAGCAGGTAGGAGCCAGTCACATAAGGCACAGGATGAACAGCCCGGGGCTCAGGTGGAGTGTTATATCACTCTGTCACGAGCAGTTCTCCTCAAGAGATAGTTAATAAGTCTGAGTTCTTTGCACTCCTTTCAAGTGACCCATAAAGCAGTCCCAATTCTCCTTAAAATGCCCAGGATCAGAAGCCTAGATAAAAAATGAAATGCCTTTAATTTGATTGAAGCTACACAAAAGCAGTAATGACATGGATGGAAAAAAAAATGAGTTCACTCAGCTAGAGAAAGCTTTCCACCCAGTCCTTCTTAGTCATAGACCTACAGATGATCTTCACAGTGTATCAGCCACGATACTGTGCAGAATTACACCCAAAAGCCTATGCTCTACAGATGATAATGCAATGACTTTTCTACACACACAACTACATTTAGAAGCACAGAGAAGCAAAATGATGAATGCTGTGTCTCCCCTTCTTCCCAGGCACACTGATCGTCTGCTCTGTTGTTTAGGGTGAGTGTGGACTGAATTCTAACCAATTTTGCCTGAGCCAAACAAACAGATAGCACTTGCAATCTGCCCTGAAAAATTAAGCTAGACATTGCCTTGCTCTCTTTCCACATCTGTTGAAGCAATGATACAGACACTGAAAGCTAAGAAGAAATCAGAGCCCTAAGACCAATGGTGGCAGAGTTTAAGATTTACTGTAGGACACAAACCTGACTCACCACCACCTTGTAATCAATACTGGCATCCATAATAAAAACAAAATTAATGTGTTGAAACTACTGAAATTTTGGGACTTGGCTCTTACAGCACCTACTGTCATCTTTGCTATTTTGCACAAGGAGATTCTTTTGCATTAGGCACTTACCCTAAAAATGTTCTCATTTTGCTCATTGTGGAGAGCAGCTGAGCCACAGCTGGGCTAAAGATCAGTAAACTCCTTGGGACTAGAGCAAGCCAGTACAGCAGGTGGTAAGTCTTAGTATTGCTCCCTGTTAGCTGCGTCACAGAGAGCTCTGGGAATGTTGCAGTCTCAGTGTTCTCAGCAAAACACTGATGCCTGCACTTTCTGCCTTGTCACGCACTCTGTCCTTTTTTGCTGTGTGTAAATAAAGTCACACACTGTGCTGGATCATTGCAGCCTCTCCAATCAGAGAGCTCAGGTTCACTTAGTCCCAGTTTATCATATGTTTTGTCTTGTCTTAATCTCTCATTGCCCTTTCTCAGGACCTCCCATGCTGTGCAATTCACAGAGGTTGATGGTGAGAGGAAGCTGAAAATGCCACTGTGTTTATTAATAGAAGAAAAAAACAAATAATAAGAAGCCTTTTGGCTCCTCCATTGCCACAAGTTAAGGTGTAACTCCTGTGATCTAAGCAAGTAAGCTTCTAGCTATACTTGACCCAACTAGGCAAAATCGATACCACCAGACATGAAAGGCCATGTGGCTGAGATGAAAGGTGGCCACACTGAGAGATTAAGGTTTAAACAATTCTCATTGGGCCTAACAGAACTGCCATTAGCATCTCTAACTTTATTACCAGAAGCAAATAGACAGAATGCTCAGGGCTAAGATGAGGCAGGATGGGACAGAAACTTGAAGGCAGGAAGATGCAAAGCATAACCCAATCTGCTGGTGGGTCCTACTCCCCAGTCCTCCAACAGCTCCCTGAGGAAAGAATGCTGTGAGCACCACTCTCAAATTATATATTGACACGGGTACATCAACTTTAAGCATTTTCCCATTAATCCTTCATGGTCTTAATAAAGACCTCAATCAGGAGTAGCCTCTAAGCTGATTGCAAAGATGTCTGGGCGAGGCAGACCAGGAAAGGCTCTGGGCCTAGATTTCTGGCCATTGAACTCTCAGAAAAACAGCAACTCTTTCAACTTTGAAAGATACAATAGATACCATGAAAGGGAAATAATCTGTTCAAAGGGAAGGAAACTCTGGGATGGAGAAAAGGGAAAAAAGATATATTTACATATACTGGAAAATTGTACTGCTGATTTCTGCTGGTCTATTGAAAGGAGCAGAGAATATTTAAATTTTTGTTCTATTTATTTATTTATTTATCTATTTATTGTATTTTAGGGAAGGGTCTATAGGGTTTTCGGGTCTCACTACCAGATCAAACTCATATGATCCACCTGTTTACAGCCTCCCAAGAGCTGAGATTACAGGCACACACCAACACACCCAGTCTTGTTCTTTTTAATTTATCTTTTTTGTATTAATTTTATTGAGAAAAAGATTGCAATGAGACAGTTTCAAAACAGTCTGGAAGGAGAGTTACAACAATTAATACATTGCATACTGTTGTCTTTGTAGTAGTCATTCATAGCACAAGATGCAGACATGATATCCTATCCAAACACTATCAGTACAAATCTTTCTTCTTTTTAATTTCTTATAACTTTTTAATCAATTTTTCATGTTTATATCTGGTAATCTAAACAACTAATTTGAAGATAACATTATGGAATATAACAACCATTGTCAAATTCCTATTATTTCATTTAGTGAAATTCTGTTTCATTTCTAATGTGTTTTATTTTTTTCATTATGTATTCTCTTTAGCAATAAAAAATAACAACTAATGTGAACAAATGCAGTAAAGCTAATCTCGCTTTAAGATTCAGTATCTAGCCCAGTGCTGAGGGTTTCTCTCTGTCTATTCACAATGAACACACTGTGCCTGCACCAAGGGTTGACAGGAACAGATCACGTAGAGCTGCTGCTATTCTGTAACAGTATCACTTACTGAAAACTTTGAATATCTTACAAATAAGTACTACTCAAAGAGACCACACCTTAGCAGACAGGCCACAGATTAATATATCTTTTAGCGATGCTGCCAATTGCAAGTGTCCTAGTCTATTGATAAGCATCACTTCGGAAAGGAAGGGTGTCTTCTTAATTGCTCAGCAGACAATGTTCCATATCTTGTTTTAAAATAACAACGACTCATATATATTTATACAGCTCTCCTAATCTCATAGGATTCATATCAGCTACGACAACTATAGACAACAAACATCTCTGGAGCTCATCAAAGAGCAAACACAAAGTGCATGCAAAAGAATCAGCCCTGTCTAAATGTCAGATCCCCACTCCCTCTGAGATTCAAACTGGTTTAAAGTGTTTGCCTTAATCCCTCAGGGCTGCAGCTATTGTCTGCTGGGCTGCTGACTTTAAAAGGTAAATACTATCTTGGTGAGTGGTAGAAAGTGCCTTAAGTGGATCCAATAAATGTTTCCTTCTTTTTTTTTTCTCTCTCCCCACTAGAAATGTGCTTGAAGAAAGAGAATACTGAAAGCCTGGGTAATAGTGCTTTGAGTTCTGCCTTGTTACGCTGAAGAAGCGGACCCACCTAGTACATCTTATGCCACTATGCTGCCCCTTCCTTAGCAGCCATTTTTAAGGGGTCTTTTTTGAGACAGGGTCTCCCACTATGCAACTAAGGCTGGCCTTAAGCTCACTTTGTAGCCCAGGCTAGTCTCAGATTTGCAATGATGCTCTTGTCCCAGCTTCCCAAGTGCTGGGATGCCAGGCTTGTGCTACCAAGCCCGGCTGACCCTGATCCTTTCAAAGTGTTGCTGCTGGGTTTCTTGGCTGAAATACAGCCTGTGTTTTCCTATAGTACTCTACTGGGCTAATGAGCTAATAAACATTTCCTGATAACCAAATATTAGACATTGAGTTTCATTTTCTAGTTCAAATATATTTTACAAAGAAAGTATTATTCAAAATTTAACATAAGTAGTGCAGGCCTATAATCCCAGTGCAGGAGAAGATGAAAACAGGAGAAACACTTCAAGTCTGAGCTGCATAGTGAGACCCCCATACCAAAAACTTAAAAAAAAAAACATAATTCCTTTCCCTAGGAATACATTTTTCTGCTCTTAGAATTAAATCAGCAGTGATAGAGAACCTCCTTTTAAAGACCATAATAATGTACTTCACAATTACGTTATTAACAGAACCTGTTGGTAAGCATTTGTATTATAGGAAGATTATAAAATAATGTTATTTTAACATCGCTGAATTTAAAAAAAGTACTGCTGAACACCACAGTTAATACCCCTATTAATATTACTACTATGGATCAACTCTTACAAACAATAATAGTGCTTCTAAAAGGGGCAAGCATTTCTCCAGCCATTCAGGAATGGTAGGAGAATGAGTAGTTTTGACTTCTTCGTGTGTCTACCCAAGTAGCAGCTTTTGTCTTCCTGAGAAAGAGCATCATTTTTTGTAAGTACAATTAAGTGAATCACACCAACTCTTCTCTTAGATTTCCCACACTCAGTCACAGTGGAAGCCTCAGAACTTCCTGTCTAGGTGCTATGGATATAGCAAGATGCAGCCAGGTCATTGAATCTCCTATTCTAGCAGCTTCTCTTACAACAGGAGAGATTCTAAGCCTCAAGCATGTTCTCATTGCTAAGGAGGAGGAGAGAACGGTGATATCTCAAACTTCCAATACACGGCAGCAGAGTAAGACTGCATTCTTCTGGAACAAAATGCTCCTGTGTTGAACTATGGTTGAGAACTAACTGACTGCAGAGAAACTGATTCCACGCAGTTAGGCCACTTAAGAGTACTCATCCCAGGACCATTTCCTCTCTGTCACAGCAGGGCCATGGTACTTAGCAAATGCAGTGTCCTATTGGACAGTATACGCCACACTGGGGTGGGTGGGTAATTATGGCCTAATCTTGAATCATGAAGCACAGAGTTTCTGACTTTCCTCTTTCTCAAAGATAAGTTCAGCTCGATTAGTCACATAGTTGGCAACAACAGGAGAGAGTATGACATATGGCATGGAATTCTACAGGCACTGTTAGCCAGGCACGGTGGCACATGCCTGTGATCCCAGCACTTGGGACATGGAGGCAAGAAGATCTCTGTGCATTCATGGATACCTTGAGCTCCACAGTGAGTTCAAGGAGACCATGAATCAAAATTTAAAAACAAAATATTGCTTTGAAGTCATTCTTACTGTTCACATAATTGATACATTAAATAGGATTAGATGTAATTAAAACTTTGCACACCCATGAAATCCTATCAAACTAAAGCCATAGGGAGAATCACAGACGTTTATGCTGTCTTTTGGCCATAGTAACATTGCAGATCCTGTTTTCTTGAGGGCCATGTTGTTGCCAGCCTGAATGTTCTGGATAGCACCTGCTGTCCAGGGTAGGTCACCCATAGTCCTGTGCCTTCCCTTCTTGGGGACTGATTGCAGGAACATAGCACAGAGTACTAAAGCATTAGGAAGAGAAAGCAAGAGTGAAATATTTGATTAATACATCACCAAAAAGCAGACCATGAATTTTTCACTAAGTCGAATGATGTGAACTGTCAATCTGTGACCCATAAATCATGCAGTCAAACTTTGTGTACATAAGACATTTTGCAAATGAGTAACAAAGTATATTTCTCCCACTGATCTGGGGGCATGTTTTTTTTTTTTAATTTAATAATGTGTGTTTAGATACATGTCTTGGTTTCTCTTGATGCCTTTGTTACCTAGCATCTTAAATGCTTTCCAGCTCTAAAGGTTGTCCACATTAGGATTGCTGAATCAGGATATGGGCCTAGAGGGGACAAACATAAAAAAGATTCTGAAATAGATTTTACACAAAAAGAAAGCTGCTCCTGGGTATCTTGTCACCTCTAAAGTCAGGCTGAAGGGCTTCCCCATTTCTAGTGTAACTATACTCAATATAGGAATTAAACAAAAAATAGAACTAATGAATTTCATAGGCAAACAGATAGCATCTTTCAACATAAAGCATAGATCTACTGATGCTTTTCCAAAATATTAAAATAAAGAGTACATAAGCATTTATGCTTTTTGCTGGACTCCCAGAATGATGGTCTGCATTTAGCAGCAATTACTAAATTCTGCTGCAGTCACAGAGCTGATTCGTGTCAGAAGAACTAGTCAGCTCTTATTCTGGATCAGTACTCACTGTACATCAGTGGTGTGCCAGGTCTTATGCCAGGGGCAAAGGCTGATATGTTAAACGGGTAAGTATAAGAAGACAGAGCGCAAGCATTGAAGGCTACATGAAGAACCAAGCAGAAAAACAATTTCTTCTGACTGAGAAGATCAATGAATAATGAAATACAAGCTGACGAAAGGATGAATGGGATGTCAATTGGAAAAGAGAAAGATGAAAGATGGTGCTCAGGGCAACAACGGACACTGAGAGAGAGAAAAGGGAACAGGGAATCATTTTCCTGATCTATG
>PVKA01028327.1:0-13507 GCA_004027165.1 Ctenomys sociabilis
TCACAGAAGGTGCATACATGATATTATACTTACAGACATTATTATACCGTATGTCTCTTCTCAATTAATAGAGTGCAGCTCTTTGCATATCTTATGCTTTATACCTGAATTACATTAAAGATTCAATAATTAATACTTTCTACATTGATATTTTCCTAGTGGTTGTCCATAGTACTAGAAGCCAACATAGTATCCTGTCCAACCACCATTAGTACAAATCTTGCCTCTCGTAGGATTATGTAGAAGCACAGCATTATCTATCCCTACTGTACTGTCTATACACACACATCATGATTCTTCCTTTCTATACCCCTTCCTTTATCTACAACTGTCAGCGATGGGCACTCCATTGTCATTCAACTAATTTAGGTGCTTGAACTCGATAACACAATCCAACACAGTCCAGCATTCCACAATAGTGAGTTATCCGAAGAAGTTGTCAACGATAGCCATTTACAGCTCAACTTAATATTATAGCCCCACAATGTATACTTCATGTTTATACTTTTCTGCTGGATGGTTAAGACTTAGATAGAGAAAGACTTATATACCAACACATGTACTTTATGTTTCTTATGAGGTCAGTGAAGTCCCCTCAGGGTTTATCTTGTACTCCTGTACCTTATTCTGTAGATCCTTTGTGTGTGTCATCTATGTGGATGAGTCACGGCCAATACTTGACCAGTTTTCTCTCTGTGAGAGCCTGAGAGAAAGTTTTCTCTCTATGTGACTCTCCCCAGGCACACTATAGAACTTCAATCTCTTTCCTCTGTGGCTCCAAAATCTCCTTGTTCAGAAAATTTGGAGCTCAACTGAGTTTCATGATGTTGCAGTACAGGTCTCCTATGTCCTGAGTCTTCGCTGACCTTGAAAGGCTAAGGCCAAAATGTTGTCTGGCCTTGTGGCTCTTCTATTTCTCCAACTCTGACTTGTGATCTTAGGTTGTTAGCCATCCAGAAGAAAAGCTGATTAGTATCCTGCAGCATATGCCATTCACTTTGCCTTATCTGGCTCAATTGATTTTAGTTGTTGTTGTATGTTTCCATTTGCATTTCTGCTTTTTGCTTCTTATACTAGGGAGACTATACAATATTTACACATGTGTGTCTGATTTATTTCACTTATGAGTATATGTTCAAGTGGCATCCACTTCAGTATAAATGCTTCAAATATATCATTCTTAACAGCTGAGTAATACTCCATTATATAGAAATAGCACATCTTTTTCAACCATTCTTCATGTGATGGACATGTTGGTTGTTTCCAACATTTTGCTATCACACATTATGCTGCTATAAACAGAGGTACACATATATCTCTATGATAAATGTTTTCAGTTCCTTTGGGAAAATTCCCAGTAGGGGGATAGCTGGCTTGAATGGGATTTCTAGTCCACTCTTTTGAGGAGTCTCCACACTGACCTCCACAATGGTTGTACCAGTCTAAGCAGTACATATTTAGAAGACCAGAATGATAGGCTTTCTAAGAATGGCCCTAGTATTACACATTGCTATCTTCAGTGCAGTTGCTTAGTTCACAGGTATTAGCATATATAGTTAGTCAGGGTGAGAATCCTACCAATTAGCTGCTAGTATCAAAAACCTGCTGAATATTCACAGAATCAATGTCTTAACCAGCTTGTGCATATAAATGTATGGTTTTTTCCCCTGCCGTGTTTCCTAGCTTTTCTCCTTGCTCTCTTCATTATTTAATTGCTAAGTTCTCGCTTTCCTTTTAATTGTGTTGTAATTTTCTTTTTTATTTATTAATTGAAAATTAAATATTTTAAAACAATATTCAAAAATTAAATTTAAGTTGGGAGTCTAAGAGGCCAGAATGTACTGTTTCATATTATGAATACATGATCAATTCAGTGTCCTCAAACAAAAATATCAACTAAAACAATTTTTCATGATAAAAAAGGATTACTGAGAATAAAACATAAGAAAAATACTGGAATGACAAATATATGACCAGCATATTAATAGTTTTGGGGGAGGCAGGGAGATGGCTCAGAGGAATAAGCAATTCCCTGGCAAGCGCAAGGGCCTAAGTTCATTCCCTGGTTCCGCAAAAAACAAACAAACAAACAACAACAACAAAAAAAAAACAGTTTGGGGAAAGTATATCAAGCAAAGATTTAGTATGTGGTGGATGTGGACAGTGACAACGATGCTTACTGGTGGCCAGGTTTCACTTGAGGGATTGAGTTAGTGCTATTTCCTTGATCTCCACCCTGTAGACCTGGAAAGAATTGTGACCCATAGGGTGCAAGAGAAATCCATTTGCAGTGTATGCTTATGGAAAAATTTTTCTGCTGGGTACAAAACAATAACTGAAAGACTGCTTTTGTTTAGCTCTGACTCTCCTGTATTTAATTGGGTTATTTTCTGGCTTTTTCTGTTCTCATTTATGAAGTTGTGGTCATTTTTTTCCCTCTCTAGAATATCTTCTAGTAGTCTGTGTAGGGTTGGCTTTGTCGTCTTGAAATTCTTTAGTTCTTCATTGATGGAAGTATTGTACTTCTCCATCAAACTTGAAAGAGAATTTTGCAGGGTATATCAGTCTGGGTTGGAATTTGTTTTCTTCTAAGACTTGTAGCATTTTGCTCCGTGCTCTTCTTGACTTGATGGTTTTCAGAGAGAAATCTGCTGTTATTCTGATAGGTTTTCCTTTAAATGTGATTTGCTTCTTTTCTCTAGTGGCTTTTAGTATACTGTTCCTGTGCTGAATTTCTGGGATCTTGATTAGTATATGTCTGGTGTGTTTTTAATTGGGTTGATGTTATTTGGAGTTCTATATGCTTTGATTACTGAATGTCAGATTGTTTCCCCATTTGGGGGGAAGTTTTTTGCTATTACTTTTCTGCTATCCAGAAAGATGTTCTGGATCAGCTGGGTGTGTCTTGCCTCTATCCTGCCCATATTCTCGTTTGTTTGTTTGTTTGTTTGTCTTTTTGAGACAGGGTCTCACTATGCAGTTCAAGCTGGCCTTAAGCTCACTTTGTAGCTCAAGCTGGTCTTGAACTCACAACAGTCCTCTTGCTTCAGCCTCCCGAGTGCTGGGATTACAGGCCTGCACCACTATGCCCGGCCCTGCCCATATTCTTTTTATATCATTTGTATTGACTCCTTCTTTCTCATTGATGTCTATTAGCCTTATGTTGTTCATCTTTGCATCATCTTGAAGATGTTGAATTATTTTTCCAGCATCCTAGTTGCTTTTGACAGATCTTTTCTTACTTTTTCACTAGCGGCAGTGGTGTCTTTAAGGTCTGAAACTCCATCTTCACTGTCATTGAAATGGTTTTACCAGCTTGTGATTAAGGTTTTAATTTCCTGTATATCATTTTGAATCTGATTCATGCATTCTGTTTCTCATATTGCTCATTCCAGGATTCCATCATTTTTCTATTCTTCTCTACTTTTTTATCAGTGTTTTCTTTAGAAGCCCTTAGTACTTGTTTCATTGTAATTATCATTCCCTTTTTTACTTCAGAAATTATTTCTGATCTGATTTCCTCTGTACTTTTCTACAGTTGTTTCTTTACTTCTGGTGCTGTTATTTCAGAGATTTCAGGTATGTGATTTCCAACATCTTCTATTGTATTGTTTCCTGCATTTGTTCCGGGCAGGCTTGGGGCCTGAGAATACATTTTTCTCCTTCTTTTTTTTCATTTTGTATAGCACTATCTTATGACTTTTTGTGTAGAGCTTTGGCATAGTTATTACCATAGCACCATGTCTGAATCTCCCAAGTTCAAACTTGACTAGGTAGGCGGTGCTTGGATCTGGCTCCTGTGCTCCAAATTTCTTGATGCAGCCCTTGGAATTGAATCTGCTGTGCAACTCTGGAAAAATGTTCTTCTCAGAAAGATATTCTGGATCAGCTGGGTGTGTCTTGCCTCTATCCTTTCCATAGGCAGTTCTGCCATAGTGTTCCAAACCATGCCTGTCTGGTGGAGGAAGTTTCACATACACACCTGGCCTAGATGCTGACTGGAGTGAGGATCTGGCTTGCCCGAGGAGGTCTCACTCACACACACACACACACACACACACACACACACACACACACATACACACACATGCTGGGCCTAGGCACTGGCTGGAGTGAGGATTTGGAAGGTCCCGGGTAGCCTTACTCACACCACTTTTCCTTATTATAAACTGTTATCATCAATGTGCAAGAACCATGAAGAGTGTGATGGTACACACCTCTTAGACTCACTAAGAGTCTAAGACAAGAAGACTGCATAGTCAAGACTAGCCTGGGAAATCTAGCAACTTAGTGAGACCCTGTGTCAAAATAAAAATAAACAGAAGGTGTACAACTCAGTGGCAAAGCCTTGAGTTCAATTATCAGCACACACACAAAAAAAGGAAACAAATAACATTTTATATTGCTATGGCAAAGAAAAACATGCAAATGACATCCAGGATTTGGAGACAGGTTTATTTACTTTTTATGATTTAATTTAATCTTAATTTTATTTATTTATATTTATAATAGTATTTTATAATGAATCACGTAAGAGTAATATATCTGAAGTACAGGAAATCTGTCCACACACATAACACTAAAGAGCCCAGCTGAGGGCCTAGATCCTAGGCCATCTGGAATCCAGAGTCCATCTGGAAACCTAGTGCTCATAATAATGCCTCCCACAAGTCCATCTGGAGGCCTAGAGTTTACAAGAAGGTCTTATGCAAGACCACTTCACAGATGTATATTGGAAAGGCCCAGAGGTCAGTGATGGAAGCTAGGAAATCTAGGTGGAAGGTAGAAGTCTAGCCAGGGGAATGAAGGATCTGTCATAGCAGGACATGGGACCAGAACTGGATCTAGGAAGCAACACTCAAGGTAAGCACCAGAGCTTCACCAAAAGTACCACAGCCATCCTCAGCAACAGTGAGGTTCTGGTCTATCCAGTGATGATGATATTGGAGGTAAGTTTATATATAGCCCTTGATTGGTATCATTCCCAGATTATCAGGCCCTGAAGTCTGGTGGTCTAGCACATATATATGGGATAAACAATCAGGAAGGTCAAAAGCAGAATGACTTTTCAATTGAAGATTGGTTCATACAATAGGCATCGTAGTGACCAGCCACTTCTTAGAAACAGAAACAAAAGTTCAAGAACTGTAACCATAAGTAATACCTGGGCAACTAACAAATATACCGATGCAATATATATTACGTATTCCAATTTTTCAAATCTAGTGTATGAATTAGAAAAAAATGAATGACCCACCCAGAATAAGGATGACATGATAGGTCCACAGAATATGAGACATCAAAGAGGGAGTGGTCCACTTTCCTAGACTATTCCTTTGGCTGAGTTACTTCATGGAGAACTTCCTGGCAGCTGACTACAGAGATATCCTGGAATTGACAACAGAGATCCCCCTGTGTGCATAGAAATACAAGTGCCCTTTGATGGAAGGAAAGGGACTTAGTGTGTATGTTTCTCCACCATATTTTACCAAAAAGAAGATGGCACCTGGTTATCCTCAGTAAGAATCCAGGGAAATTGTATGGGATAAATAGGATACAGAGATTCTTTGCCAAAAAAGCACAGTTCTGTGGCTGGAAAGTTCTTTCAGTCATATGCTCTAGTGTTCTAAGGGAAGCAGTATCCTAGAGTCTTAACTCAGCAAGGCCTGGAATTGATCCCTGGGCCCTTCTTCAAGGTCCAGGGGCACTTAGATTCACAGAGGCCTGAGCTCAGTCACACTGGCTGCAGGTATCAGTATAAGTCTTAAGTCAGAACCACCAGTTTCACCACCTCCCCTCTCTCTGGCTTGAAGCCCTACCCCACCCCCTTCACTGCAGGCTCATTAAGGCCTTTCCCAGTGCAGAGACTCTGCATTTTGCAAACTGGTGGAGTGTTTGATATTTTCCACTCTGCGTGTCAAGGGCATTTACAGTCAGCGTCAGAATGTTATGTCGGTCTGAGGAGGCACTTTGAAGTGTTTGTGGTAGAGGCCACATGTGCAGGCAAGATGTGCCTCCTCCAGATCACGGATCCCTGAGGTTCCTGCTCAAGTCTTTCCCACATCATGTGACAATGAACAACATCGTTTAACCCTTTCCTCCTTGGTGTAATGAATGCATATTATTATTTTGTTTTTATTTATTTATTTATAATAATTTTATTGAGAAACAAATAGCAATGAGACAGTTTCAAAACTGATTAGTGGGACAGTTTCAATAATTAATGCATTGTATATTTTTGTCTTAGTAGTATTCCTTGTACAAGATGCAGACATAATATTCTGTCCACAAACACTATTACAACAAATCTTTCTATTCATTAAGAGAATGTAACTACATATCTATCCTAACTATTCTGAATATATGGATACAAAATTGTTCTTCACTTGTATCTCCTTTTTTTGCTTAGTTTTGTCAGAGAAGGATATTCCATTGTCATTTAAACATCATAGGTGCATGAATTCAGCAAAATATTCCAATATAGTCCAGCAGTGCATAATAGTAATGGGTTTTCCATAAGACTGCCAATATCAGAAGTTGTTGACTTGAGCCTTTTATAGCTCAGCATATTAATATGGCTTTTACTTTTTATACTTTGCTTTTATACTCTTTTGCTGGATGGTTAAGACCAAGATAAAGCAAGGCTTGTATAACAAGAAATGTAACTTTTGTATCTGATAAGGTCAATAAAATCCCCTCAGGACTTACCCTGAAACCCTTTACTGCAGTTTGTAGATCCTTTGTTAGTGTCAGCCATGTGGATGAGTCACAGCCATTGCTTGACAAATTTGCTCTCTATGAAAGCCTGAGAGAATATCTTCTCTTTATATGACTCTCATGAGACACACTCTACTTCATTAATCACTTTCCTCTGTGGCCCCATAATCTCCTTGATCAGAAAATTTGGGACACAACTGAGTTACATGATGTAACAGTACATGTTCACCTATGTCCTGAGTCTTCACTGGCTTATTATTATTATGAGAAGGCATTGTATCCTCCTACATCTTTGGCTTTGGAAGGAATTTGGATATCTCTCTCTTTCCCTTTTACTCACCACTTTTTGGATCATTTTCCTGATTGTTTTTGCTACCACTCTTCACGAACTGTTGTGTAAAATTGTTTTCCTAAAGAATATACATGCAGCGAATGCTTGCATCTTAATACTGTGAGGATGGTGAAATTGATAGGGTTCGTAATACCTTCAGATCCCCTTAACTAGTCCCATACTCTGTGATTCTCAGCTACCATCTACAGCAGGGAGCCCCAAAAGTGAGCATTGCTTTTTCACATTACCATTGCCTATGTCATTTGGTCTATTCCATGGAAGTCTCCAGACCTTAAACCTTGAACTACAACAAACAAACAACAACAACAAAAAAAAACCCACCATATAAGACTTTGAGGTGAAATGTTACTAGATGACCTGAATCTCTGATTCATTTACATGGTTTGGCTCACACAGAGTGGGGCTGAGAAAGATAGTCTCCTAAAGTACTTTCAGCTCTGAGACTCTGCAAGGCTTGGCTTTCTACCAGCCTGCAAGAGTCTTAGATTTGGCAGGAACAGTTGGGCTGGAGACTTAGGTCTCCTCCCAGAGACAATGTCCTCCCATCTGTGAGGATCAGTTCACAGTGGTAAAACAAGTGCAATGCAGAGGAAACTGAAGAGTTTTATAGTCACTTTGAAGCACTCAGAGATCAAGGTCTTTAGAAAAATGTGCCTGGAGTTCAACATCATCTAAAACAGTTTCTAAGTATATTTACTATATATGGGATTTTCTATATGGGATTAGCTCCTGAAATAGTAGCTATGCTATTCTATCTTATTTGTTGGCCAGAAGAAAGGCAGAGACATGCCTTATGAGACTATCATGTGCCAGACCACATGGTAGGAAAAGCAGCATCATAGTCCAGGTTCCTTATATCCATGTGAGGTGTTATCCTTTACATCCAGAGCTCAGAAGGGTTACTAATGTGCAAAGCTCATATTAGAAGATGGAAGGTCTGGGCAGGGGCCCTAAACTTCCTGATTGTGAATGTGTCTTTGTCATTGTCTTCCATAACACAATCTTGCCTTTTCATCTGCTAAGACAACTCCCAGAGAGCTGTCAGTCACTGGCCCACATTCTCCTAGCTCTGTGATCATGGACTAACCAAGGCAACTGTGGCTAGGAAGGAGGCTGGCAAAAGGGCTGAACCCTGAGGCAGCACCAGCTCTCAAATTCTGTCCATAACTGTGCCCTGGGCTTCCCCCAACACTGCAGGATGCTGTTCCAGAGCAGTCAAGGACTTCTTATCTTTCGGAGCCAGGTAACCATGTTTCTTTGCCTAGAAATCTTCACAAGCTTCTAACACATCTTTCTTCCCAGGCTAAGGCACACAAAACAAACAAAAAGAAACAAAAACAGGTCGTAGAAGAGGACATTGGTTTATATAGTTTGCCAGAGTAACATTGCAATTTCTGTTTTCTGTGCACAGGTCAAGGTTTCTTCTAAAGCACTGGGCCTTTGTATGCTGATGTAAAGCCTCGCCAAGAAGAGAGGGTGAAGGGGTATGTGATTGCTTGAGACAGTCTTGTATTGAAAAGTCCCCCCCCAGAAGATACTAGCATTGGCTTCCAGGAAGGTGCATCTTAGTGTTTTCTACACTGGTTAGGATGTGAAACTTTTTCAGTTACTGTGCCCTGAAAATACAATATGTCATGTAGAAAAGTGTTCAAGATGTGTAGTCCCTGAAAAGCCCACTTGACCCAACCTGGGAATCACATTTTTTAGTCAAGAGTGGTGTTACGGTTTATGTCTAGGTGTCTGTCAAAGCCTCATGCAGTCATGGAGGGGCTTTCAGAGTTTGTGATTGATTATTGTGGGTATGGGTATTGCCCTTTCCCTGGGGAGGGAAGAGAGGCTATCTAGCCACCAGAGCTGCTGCCACTCCCTTTGCTCTCCTCTCTTTGCTGTGGCCATGAAAGGTTGTTCTCTGCCATGTGCCAGCCTGCCTTGGAGCCAGTTGAGTATGAGCCAATACCTCCTGTAACTGTGAACTAAATAAACCTTTCCTTCCTTCATTTTGGGTGTCAAATATTTATCTCAGCAACCAGAGAAGAATAACTGAGCCAAGTGGCGATCTCAAGTCACTAGTGAAAATGCTGGCCAGACATTTCCTGATCTGGCTTCTCCCTTAATATCTCTTCTTAATAGTTTATTTCATTTTGTCCCCAGTGTACCGTAAAGAGGAAGATCATCTTTACTGTTGTTGAATGAACTAATGTAATTATTTTTATTTGTTTTACACCCGAGTTGGCAGCTGGTTCTTACAAGAGAGGGGATTGGGAGCTAGCTCAACTGGAAATTAGGCATTTATCATGATTCAGCCTGCTCATAAATCTAAACAGCATTTCAAAACTTAAAAATCAAACAGATTTTTTTTCTATAATTAGTAAAGACAACTATTGGTCTTTATGCTACAAGCCTGTATTAGTACAAAAAGAACTACTTTTTTTCTTTTCCTAGATTTTCCTTTATGCTTTTTTTATTTTAGATTCCTCTTTCCATCTTCATATTTGTCCTTGCTCATTGAATTATAGTTTTCATTTTGTTTTACAGCCTGTTTTTTCTCACTCAAGAATGAGGCTCAAGCCAAAGAGAGCACCCATCTCAAATCTGTCTGCAGGGTCGTCTCACCTCCACCTGAGTAAATGACTGACAGCTCCTATGAAACTCTTTCCTGGCCTCTGTAATTTCCTTCCTTTTTTAATTTGTCCATCATCCTGTTTTCTTTTTCTCCCTCTTCAACTTTCTCTACTTTTAATTCAGAGAGGATAGCAGAAGCTATTCTCCATTCAGTACTGAGCCTATGCTGCATATAATACTGAGCACATTTTCATGTCATTTCATAATAACAGGAATCCTAAAAGGGAAATGAATTTCTTTCCTTGTTTAGATAAGGAATCAGCTTGCCAGCCAGCTTGGAGAATGAGGATTACACCCAGTCTGAGATGCACTTCCATCCTCCATTCCTCTCTTACCAGGACTGAAGGTCCCAATCACCAAGAAGGCTCTGGGTTTGTGGTTGCTCCATCTAAGGTCCAAATACCAAGGTATTTGACACCTTGCCAAACTGACTGACATTCCTTGACTAGTACTTGCAATAAAGGTGTGCCCAGATCAGCAGGAAGCCATCTTTGATGAACATAGCTTACCTTTAAAAAGGTTAAGTAGGGGCCAGCAAGATAGCTCAGTGATCTAAGCAAGTGCGGGTACCATGGTTAGATCTCTGGCACCACATACCATGCCAGCCCTGTCCTCAGGGTGGGCTGAGCCAAACACAAAAAAGAAAAATAAGAACTTAAGTAGATAATTCTTCTTTAAATCTCTCTCTCTGTCTCTCTCTCTCTCTCTGTCTCTCTCTCTCTCTCTCTCTCTCTCTCTCATGCAAAAATGGAATAAAGAAGGATTTTTTTTCTTAGACCTACCTAAGATTTAACATTTGCCATTTTGTACAATATCTGACCTAAAGCCTTGAAACACAAAAAAGCAATATTTTTATCCTATTTGTTCTTATTTATTGCCCTATTCAAATTTGTGGCAAACAAAAATCCTTCATAATATTCACGATGTTTATCTTTTGTATTCAGGCTAATTTTTGTTAAGTGAATATGCTTCACTACTTAAAAGTATATTTTTATTTTAAAGAGAATGAAAAAAATTAAGAATTGAAAAACAAGAAATAAAAGAAAACAAGAGGCAAGAAAAAAAAGTCATAGGTTTGTCCTGCTACAATTTTGAATATGGTTAAATCGCTAATTTTCTGTGTAAAAATGTGTATTTCTTTTTTTACATTCTATAGGGATTTAAAGTTTAGAATATCAATGAGTGATGGAAAAATACCTGTTCCATGTTGTGTCTAAGGTGTATGATATTCAGACAGATAGTGACGTTCAGCTCAGCTGCCTATGTTATAGGGTAATAATGCCCTTTAGCTTCTCTTCTGTAGGGTTAAAAACTTAAGTTTACAGAGCAAAAAGTTAGATGAAAAGAAGGACTACAAGATAGCCAATATTTTGGCCCTACTCCTTTAAAGCTAGTAAGTACTGAGGACATAAAAGAACCTATACTGTAACATCTTATAACTCAGTGATGTCCAAATTTTCTGATCAAGGAGATTATGGGGCTAAAGAGAGTCACATGTACAGAAAACATTCTCTCAGGCTTTCATGGAGGGCACACTGGTCAAGCAATGGCAGTGACTGATGGCTGACACTGACCAAAGATAAACAATTGTGGTACAGGGTTTCTGGGTAAATCCTGAGGGGATTTTTTCTTTTTCTTTCATAACTAGGGATTGAACTCAGGCCCTTGCACTTGCCAGAGAAGTACTTATTCTACTGAGCCATCTCCATGGCCCCAATCCTGAGTGGATTTGACTGACCTTGTCAGATACATAAGTTACATTTTTAATTATATGGGTCTTGCACTATCTTGTTCTTAACCATCCAGCAAAAAAATATAAATACATGGTATAAAAAGTAAAGCCATATTAATATCTGAGCTGTAAAAGCTCTAGTAAACAACTTTAGACATTTCCAGTTCCACAGATAACCCACTACTGTTATGTACTACTGGACAATATTGGATTATTTTGCAGAATTCACACACCTACAATATTTGAATGGCAATGGAATACATATCTCTCACAAAATTAAACAAAAAAGGAAATATAAATGAAGGTCCATTTTATAGTGAAATATATATATATATATATATGTATTTGTATATATAAAATAGAATCATATACAACTACTTTCTCTTAGTTCAATGAGGAGAAAGATTTATACTAATAGTGTTTAGACAAGACATCATGTCTGCACCTTGGCCTCTAAATTACTACTATGAAAACAACAATATGTAATGTATTAATTATTGTAAATGTCCTGCTAACCTGCTTAGAAACTGTCACATTGCTATTTCTTTCTCAATAAAATTGATAAAATATAAAATAAAAATAAAACACCTGGAATATGGAAATAAATAAAAACAGTTTTTATTTATGTGAGGAATAAAAAGAATTAAAAAACAATAAAAATTATACAGAATTCCAAAACAAGATGCTATTTTTATACAATGGAGCATTACTCAGATGTGAAAAAGTATTTTTTTTTTTTGTTAGGCTGTATCCTAAGGAAGAACAAAATTGCTGTTATAAATTCAAACTGTACTCATGAAATGCAAATTTATCTAAAGAAGTAGCAAGTGACAAGAATGACAAGACTTTCCATGACCTTGCCACAGATCTGGGCACACCTTTATTGTTATTTTTATTTATTTATATTTTTGCAGTGCCAGGGATTGAACTCAGGACCTTGAGCTTCTTCCCAAGCAAGAGTTTATTCTACTGAGTTATCTCCCCAACCCTGGCCACACCTTTATTGCAAGTACCACTCAAGAAGCATCAAATTATGTGACAAGCCTGGCAAACACAGGGTCCTGAGTTCAATACCTGGTACCAAAAAAAAAAAAAAAAATCCTTTAAAAAAGAAAGTGATGATTTCTCCTGTTATAAAGTGATAACCTGTAAAAACTTATACAACAAATTTAATTTTCATCTCAGCTTGAAATGAGATCTATTTTAAGACTCCAGTGTTGATAAAGAGGATTAAATAGGAAAATGAACATTCTAGTGATGCATATGTCAAACTTTTTTTATTAATTTGGTTGCTAAATTCATATAAAATAATTTACCTGACAAATAGGGAAATATTGATTTATATTACCTTAATTTGACTACAAAACTTGTTCTTGAGAGTGGACATTTAGCAGGCGCTGCACCAGAAAAGAGAACCAGTCTATTTCCAGAACATTTCACAAGTAGATTTGTTTGTCTTCCTCTGAAGACAAATAATTGTGACACTATGGCAGGGCTTTTGCACTCAGTGGTTCATAGACCCCCAGCAGGCTGCAGAATGTGACAAAATGTGTGGAATCTCTCATGGTTACAGATTAGATTCAACACAAATTTACCAAGTCAAGAATTCCAGATAAATGTTGCAGTCTTCACCCGAAGATCATGAAAGTTATGGTGGGGATTCACAGCACCCTCATAAAAACTGCATGCTGTTACCAGAATAAAAAAATATGATAAGACTACCATATTGGGAGAAAGATGTAATCAAGATGCTTGGATTAGAAAAAGCACACACTCCTCAAGTTCATAAGAACACCCTTTCAGTAAATGCAAAACTGAAAGTAGTTAAGCATCTCGTAAGAATCCGGCCCCTGAAGCTGCCGCAAGGACTTCCCACAGGAGAGAACATGGTTAACATGTGCCTCAAGAGTGCCTGGGAGTTAGTAGTTCAATGGCATCTGAAGCCTTTGGACACCTGTAGGCTCTACACTCAGGAGGCTAAGGCAAAAGAATCCTTTCAAGTTCAAGGACAGACCCAGGCTACTTAGTTCAAGACCGGCCTCATAACAAAATAAGACTTTGCCTGTAAAAAAAACCCTGTGGAG
>PVKA01028328.1:0-27500 GCA_004027165.1 Ctenomys sociabilis
CCGCCAATTCTCCCTCAAACGCCCTTGTGCTCTTTGCTAGGTACTCTTCTTTTTTGCCAGCCAAGGATGAATCAGTGTTGTCCTTCTTGATGTGCTTTCATTCATTAGGCATCCAGCTTTTGAGAAAAGCTACAATTTATATTCACTGAATTAAGGTCAAAAAACACCAAAATGTACAGAAGATTTACAAAGCCTTTGGTGGCTGAGTATTTATATCACTTGTTGGTTTTTAAGACTGTAAGTCACTTACTTTTTCTCAAGAAAACTTCCATTCCAACAGGCAGCAGAAGATAATATCTGAATGACACCACTACTCAGAGAGAGACAAAGAAGCTTTTAGTAACTACAAATAAATGGTTATTTAAACACCAATAATAAATTAATTACATATTAATTTATAACCCAAAAAGGCTTCATCAGTGGTAGCTTGTTCCTTCCGACATGAAGCCTATTTCAGTTTAGGTCCAAAATATCTCCTGAAGCTGCAGGGACTCATGGGCAGGGCTTCTTAAAGGTGACTGAGTTATGGGGATGGCACAGCTAACTTGCTGGTAGGAGGCAGAGTCTGGCCAGAAAAGGCCACTGTGGGGGCAGTCTCAAAGGATCTGTCACCCTTTCAGACTCTCCCCTTCCTTGCACTCTGCTTTCAACTGTCAAGAGGTAAGCAGCCACCACTCCGCATGCCCCAATTCTGCCTTGGCACATGCCAACCATGCACTGAAATCTTTACCAACTGAAACCAAAATAGATCTTTCTTCCTTTTTTTTTTTTTGTCTTTTTTGAGACAGGGTCTCACTATGCAGTTCAGGCTGGCCTTAAGCTCACTTTGTAGCTCAGGCTGGTCTCGAACTCACAATAATCCTCCTGCCTCAGCCTCCCAAGTGCTAGGATTACAGGCATGCGCCACCACGCCCGGCTCTCTTTCTTCCTTTTAAACTGTGGGTGTCAGGCATTGCATCTCAGACAAAGCTAGACTTAAGAAAACTTACATATGCCTTAAAGAAACTGTGTGCCACATCTCAAAATGGATAAGAACATATATTTTCCGTAAGTTATTTTAAAAAGAGCAAACCTCTTAAAAGAGTTCTCAGCCCTAAAGACAATTCTGAGCAGTCTCCTACTATCAACTACCTAAAACACTCCTTACCATATCTCCAAATACAGTAAAACAATAAAGTTGGCCTATTATTTCCATAGAAATTATATTTGCAAATTAATAACTGATCTACCACTTCCTACTTTCTCGCCCATCTGAGAAAAAACCTGAAAATTAGCAAACTATTTCTATTGCCTAGATTATATAGGCTCAAAGTTTCTGTGAGATGGAATGTGAGTAGAATAGCTTCTAATGAAATTGTGTCACACCTTTGAGCGCTCTTGTTTATTATAAAAAGAAGAAAAGGAATAAAACAAACATGTGGCTGGGAAAAGACTGCAGTAACTTCTGTGAATCACCAAATATGGGTCAGGAAAGACCTTTAGGGATCATTACCTCTGTCTCTTCATTTATAAATAGGAAAACAGAGCTACAAGAGAAGCACAGTGTCATCAGCTCCCCCAGGGACACTCAGCCTGGCCCTCTGCCTGCCCTCACACCCCTTCCAGCCTGAACTCCTTGGCACAGCCCGAGGTTAGAAGGATGCTGAGGGCTGCTGGAGAGATGCTCTAAGATGTTCCCACTAACTCCTCATTCAGAATGTTACTAGCCAGGGACCTCCAAAGTTCAAGTCCTGGTCATATGCCCCAGTACAATCTAGATCATAAAGCAATATTAATTATACACATTGCTTGGAATGACCACCCGTAGCTACACAGAGTTTGATCTCATTCCAAAAACTGGACACGCTACTGAAAAATGGGAAATGCTGAGGAAATACAATGAAAATATATAAATATATGCCAGAAAAATTCTTTTAAGAGTGAAATAAACTTCAGCCTCAATATTTCTTAGTATTTGTGCTGCTCAATATGTGCAACCATTAAACTTCAATAATTTTTATTATATTTTTCTCCCCATATGACTGACCATCTCCACTTAACTTTTTGAATGGAAAAATTCTAGAAGTTACTGAGGTAGGACGAAAGCTGTCTTAGATTCAGGATGCTTTGGAATATGAATGTGGGGAAATTCACTGGTGCTACAGAATGTAATGCTGGGCTCTCTTAGCACAAAGGTCAACTCTGGCTTTCCTTAGTTAGGATTTCAAAGATCTTACACCAAAGGAAGGCTGAGGAGTGTGACAGGGAACAATCTATTGTATTACTAAGAGATAATAGGACCAAATCCTACACAAATGTGCAAAAACAGACTGCCAGAATGACCTCAGCATGAATATGGGGAAAATGACTAGGCTAAAAAGTGCCAATATACTTCAGAAAAAAAAAAGACAAGCAACTACATACTTGATCGTATTTGCATTGTTGTGTTCTGAAAGTTTTTGTCTCCAAACTGCTATGGTTTCATCATTTATTAAGCTGGTATAATGTGCTTGGTTCACAGTCCTGAAGTCAACAGCAGGAGAAGAATTCTAGAAAATTAAGTATGACAGTAAAACAAAAAGAATTTAGAGGGACTGGGGCAGAAGGATCACGAGTTTAACATTAGCCTGGACTAGACAAGACCCTGTTTTGTGGGGAAAAAAAGAAGTTACACAAAGTGGATTGTTTCTCCTCCCTCCTACACATCCTCTAGGCTATATTCATAACTATGTGGTCCAGATGCCCCCTTCAAAATGGAGGCACTGGCTCCCCAGCTGCTGGCAGCTCACCCCTGACCTGCCCTTGGTGACTATTCTACCTCCACTCTATGTACCGGCAGAGCTAGGTGTGGAACAGAAGCCCATCTCTTGCCTCACGTGGCAACTGAAATTTAACTTCTCTCTGCCCAGTGGAGCCTTCTTCACCTGAGTAGATGTACTACAATAAACCTTCAAAAACAATAGGTCCAAAGTCTGCTATCTTGCAGGGGGTGGGGAGTGGGGGCTTCGGTGGTGGTGGGGGATCAAACCAAGGCAACTTTTCCAGATCTCTTTCCTCTTTACACTAAAGTTTTATGATACTAGTTATTTGCCATAATTGTTTATCAGGATTCAACAAAATAAAGTCACTTAAGATATAATTTATAATAAATAATATATTAATTAAAATGCAATGCCTCATAATTTGTTTCAAATAAGTGACAAAAAAAGACATCAATAATGGCCTTGAAGATTCGAATTACTGCTCAGCACTGTACACCTCTATTCAGTGCAATTTTCCATTGCTAATTTTCAACTTAATTATCCAAAGGCTTCCTGAACTAGAACTAAGAAAAATAGGATGGTGCTTCGTATTTCCTATGCTTGTTACTAATAAAAAAAGAATAAAGTAATATTAAAGTATTCATCCATCAGTTCACAGGATGATCTTTTACCTCCTTATTGCCACAAGTTCCAGGCCAACCTGGGCTATACTCTGAGATCAAAGCCAGCCTGAACTACATTGCAAAACCCTGTGTCAAAAAATACCAGCCCCTCAACTTGTAACTTTAAAGTAAATTTTACTTAAAAGTAAAGTTTCCTTGTTCCTTTTCTATTGAAGTGAATTAGTATGCCCCTAGTATAATATACTAGAGATACTTGTCAAAGTACTGATCATTTGGTTCTTGGTAACTACTCTACTAAAATGATAACATTCATTGAGAGAAGAAAAATACTCTTTAACTACATGGAAGAAATTCTTAAGCCAAAGTAGACATGTGATCACACACATACAGATCTTTTTCTGTATCCTGGTTCTAAAAGTATCACTGTTGTGTGTATTTTAATTTCCCCTAATTCAAAGGTATGAGTGGACACCAACAATTAACACAAACTTACAAAATAAATTAGGCTTAAAACTAATGAGAATTTTCTCATTCTTCGGTATTTGTCCAACAAGCCCTAGATGCTTGGGTCCTTGCAAGGCAAGCATTCTGCAACTGAGCTACTCTCCCAGCCTTCTATGGCTTTTAACTCACACAAGTTGAAAAGAAAGAAAAATGCTCTGGGTAAGTGTTTCTCATTGTTGGCTTTGTATCACCAAGGGAGCTTTTAAAATATTCTGAACATGAAGTCACACTCTACAGAGATCCATGAAATCAGAATCTCTAGAAGTTTCTGTAGTTCTTAAAGTTTCCAGGTGATTCCCAGGGGTAACTAAGGTTAAGAGAAAAAAAGACCATGTCAGCTATCAGGTTTTGAGGCAATGACAGACCCACATACTCCTAAGGATCCTAAGTACACTCTCTACAATCCTATCCAGAGAAAAAGACAAAGTGAACAGGGAAAGGCTATACTTTACACTAAGTTGCCAAAGCCTAGAATTAAAAATATCAAAGGAATATCTGAATACAGACTGGGAATCCTTAATCAAAAAGCTAAACTCTGAGAGGCTTTAAAATCTGAAACTTTTGAGCATCAACATGATGCTACACTTGGAAAATTTCATATTCAAATTTATTAAAATTAATATGTAAAATTATTTTTAAGCAAAGTATATAGGTATATATGAAATGTAAATAATTCTACATTTAGCTTCAGTCTTATCCCTAAGATATTTCATTGTGAATGTGCAAATATTCCAAAACTCCCAGAAATCTGCAACTTGAAACATTTATTTTCCAGCCTCAAGAACTTTGAATATAAGACACTGATCCTGTCAGCCCTGTGTATGTGTGTGGGGAGGGGATTCACCACGGATAGAGCACAGCAAGCAGTAACCACATCTCCAGCTCTTCTTATTTTGAAATAGAGTTTCACTGACCTCCAATGTGTGATTCTCCTGACTGAGCCTATGAATAGTTGGAGTTGTAGTGTATGCCACTGGACCCAGCTGGCAACTCTCCTGCCTCAAGGGAAGCATGAATGAATGAGTCAGTGCTGTACAAGAATGGAGGGTGTCACTATACACATGCTTTTCCTTGGTTTTTAAGGGACTGGATAACAGGGTAAGAACATAATGTTCTCAATCTATGTGTCTAAATACACATCTATGATTAACGTTCTAAGTAAATGTACATAGGCTTCATTCTTTGAAAGAGTAATTCCTGGTTAATAGTCCACTTTGTTACCTTAAATGTTTAATGCATACCTCTTTTACCAATTGTTTCAACTTCATTTCCTTTTCATCAGTGGGTTGCTGTCCACACCCAACAGTGTTAGTAAATTTAAACTTCAGCTATAAATGTTAACACTACTCATAAAAGGAATGGCCGGGCATGGTGACACGCACCTGTCCTTCCAGCACTTGGGAGAGTGAAGCAGAAGGACCAGAAATTTGAGGTCAGTCTGGGCTACTTAGTGAGACCCTGTCTCAAAAAAACAAAAGAAGAATGAAAAAAAACTAAGTTTTATATTCATGGACAAACCAAAATAGGTTATTAGTCAAGTCAGTTTCTTAGGAAATGAATACTTAAGTCTATTATTTGTGGATAAAAAAAATTTACTACCCTGAAGAAACCCTGTGCTTTCTACATTTAGCTTACTAACATTTTGATGAAATAAAGAATAACCTCAGCTTTCCTCAAAATTTCTCTGGGAAGTTTTGAAGCTGAGCCTCAAATAAGACTCAAGTAGTAACTCCATATCACCCCGGATGGCAGTATTCAACAGCCTTCTTCAGGCTCCTGACCTGGAAAAAGAGCTTGCTGTCAGTCTCAGATGGCCACAGGCTGCAGCCTCAGGCTTCACCAACACCTTTGCTACAAGAATCATAGACTTATAGTGGCTTGAGGACAAGAATTGTGTGCATTTACAGAGGGCAATTTGCCAGATCACCAGGGAGTTTCCAAGACTAAGGGGCCCTTATTTCTTCACTTGCTCTTCTTCCCAACTAATTCTGCTTCTTTTATCACTGAGGGTCCCTTCCATGCCTCACATAGTTCATCCTCCTGGGATGCTTGTGAAATAAAAGCTGGGAGAGGGGCACAGAGGAAAAAAAGCACAGAACAAAATTCATGGAGCCTTTTTTAGACTAAACCACAAGGGAGACACAGTGGAATGAACAGTGCTGTCACAACTTACAAGACCATACCCGAAACCCACTTGTCTTCCTGGCTCATCCAGTACAGACACAGGAGGGTGTGGGGTAGGAAGTGATTATAAAGAGTAACAGATATGTCTAAATTGTGACATCTCTGTTATATACATTACACAAACAAATAGACACCCAACTCATTAAGTTCTCAGATACATAGAACTTGTTGCTACTTAACAGCAAAGGAAAGAAAGTTAAGTTATGCTAAAGCACAAACTCTGTAAGTTGCACAAACTCTGTAGGTTGCTTTACATTTCTTTTAGAATAAATAGGGATATAAGTAATTTTAAATTATAAATCAGAACACCATGATTTTAGTAAGAGAACAGCTACGGCAACTTCAAAGAGCCAGAGATAACAGAACAAGGTTTAGCTTGCTTGTTCCAAAAGCATAAAATTGGTAGAAATGAAGGAACAGTACTTTCATGTAATTATGTATTAAATAATTGCAGTTTCATCATTATTCCACCCCAAAGTAATAGTCAAAAAAATTTTTTTACCTCATATTTTGAGCAAAGTACAAAAGTTTGGTCTCCTCCAGAGAAGATCTGCTTAACAATATGATATTTAAAGCGATCTGTCAAAAACAATTCCAACAACACATTTTTCATTAGTTGAAGTTGCTCCTCAACCCTTTTTTCTGACATTGTGAAACATGGGCTTTACCCACTTCAATTACGTTAGAGAGGAAGACTCTCCTGGATCACTAACAAGGACTCTATCTCAATTGAAAATAAAAATATAAAATGGTCTCTTCACTCTGTCTCCCATCACCAGCTAATCCTATTTCTGTTTTTCCTGCTAACTCTGTCACACCACGGACCCAAAATGAACACTACTAGAAAGGGTGATAGACACATAACTGTACAAGTAACAGTACACCCGTGACCCTGAGCACTTTGGGATGGGGCTGGCAACCTCCTACTACTTCCTTCTTTAGCTCCCATCACAAGTCCAAGTCAACAAAAACACCCCCTACTGCTTTATCTCTAAAACTTTGCACCATTTCACATCCCCACCTTTCTTTACCACTCTCAGAGTACACTGTGCCCCCATAAACAACATCTGGTGGGGGCTTCTGGAGCCACACAACTCTGTGGTGCCACGGTCACCCTCTCCCTCGCAGTGTTCTCCTCAGCATTCCTAAACCCACAGAATTTAAATAATGCATAAAAATTTACCTACATATGTTACTCAACCATTTTGTCACATTAAATTTTTGACCATGTAAGTCAGGTCAATTGTAATTCAACTTCAAAGCTGTGGTTTCAATTTAACCTGCGAACCACCTGACCTTCTTACACTGGTTTATGTTTTAAACATATGTATTCCAAGTATAAGTAGAAAAACACGTTTACAGATAATGAGGACACCACACTGTCTGCTTTTGGCAACACTGCCAAAAGATAATTATGTTTACATTTTAAATTCTAGTACATTTTAAGATGCTCATATATTCCTCCATAAATATTTTATGAGTGACAAGCTTATGCCCAGCTCTGGGCTACACACTAGACTTACAAAGAGGTAAACACTCAGTCCCTGTCCTTAAGTTTCTTATAATTCAGGAGGAAATTTGTGATTATTGTCGTTTTATTAAAAAAGAAAACAAAACTGATAATCCATTTAAGTACATCAGCTTAAGATTTCAAATTCAAAATGAATTATTAAATTACATTCTTTTTAATGACTCTACAGTTCCATTTCAGAATCTGGAAATGCTATTTCAAGATGAGGGAATTAAGGTCTAGTGAGAAAGCTCAGCAGACTGAGTGCCTGCTTAAGCAAGCGCAGGGACCAGGGGTTCGATCCCCAGCACCACATGCCATGCCGGCCCCAACACCAGATGTACTGAACCGATAACCAAGTCCACACATGGCAGCACATGCCTGTAATCCCAGTGCTGGAGAAACTAAAAACAGGATGATCACTATGAGTCTGAGCTGTGTAGTGAGACCCTGTACCAAATACATAAAAAAGAAAAATTAAAAAGAAAAAAAAAATGAAGTTACTGAAGATGAATAGCTGTGTTACTTTGATTAATACTCTGCTGTTAATATTTTTAAGAAAAAAAAGGCTGGCCAAACAGCTCAGCAGATTAAAGCGCCTACAAGCAGGCACAGGGGCCAGGGGTTCGATCCCCAGACCTGCCGTGCTGGCCCCACCCCCAGTTAGGCTGAGAAGACAATTGAGAATGGGCGTGGTGGTGCAGCCCATAGTCCTGGCTCTTGGGAGGCTGTAAACAGGCTTATCACTATGAGTCCAGTCTAGTAGTGAGACCTTGAACACCCTGTAAACCCTTCCCTAAAAAACACAAAATATATGTATTCATATAAGATACTAAAATAAATCATTTTTTCCAATTTTTTAAAGCATAAAACCAAATAGAAACAAAGCATAACAAGTGACAGTACAAATTATATCATCTTATTATAACCAAAATATCAGTAGCAAAGTGGGATTCCTAAGAATACAGGAATCCTTGAATTAGGGTGACCTGGACTTGAATTTTGTCTCTAGAATCTTTGATTTGGGCAAGTTACTATGAAGGCTCCATTCCTTTACAAGTAATCGTATTTATTTTGGTTTAAGTGCTTCACATTGTAACAGAACTTAGCTAACGTTGCAATAAATGTCAACAATCATCATTAGCAATAATAAAAATATTACACACTACCACCACTGTCCTTGGTCCTAACATTTTATACTTTATTTCTTTAGAATCTGAATCAAAGAACTTCAGACAGTAAATATTCAAATACTTGCTGGTTTATGTTGGGAAAAAGCTTCTTATTAATTCCTTCCAAAAGACTTCACAGTAAGTAACAGATACACATTCAAAATAATTGTGTTCATCACCTAAAATATAAATATTAGTGAAAATCGCCCTTACCAGCTGGAGCTGAAAGCTGGCCACTGTGGGCCGCCCAATGACCCTTCACAGGAGATGGGCACTTCACATTGCAAGTGTGTCCGGTTCCTAGTTGACCTCGAGTGCCACAGCCAAATGCATAGATGAGTCCAGAAGAAGGCACAAAGGCTAGGGTGTGTTGTCTATGAGGAAATGAGTTAAGGCACTAGTAGTTTCTTACTACTAGTGGACAAGGGCACACACAGTGAAACTCTTGCACTAATTCTATCTGAGCACAGCCAGTGCTCAGGGCACCTTGTGGAGTGTGCCCCCACATCAACACACAACTGCGCAATGGCTAGCTCTCCACAGCACTGTCTTCTGACACTCTAGGTCACATGGAGGATGGCACTTGTGGAAAGAACTACAATTCCTATTGCATGTGACCTTTGGGGTGACAGGGAAAATGTGGGGTGAATTTAAATAAAATTTCCAGAAGTTATGTAGGATTCTCCTACTTTCTACTGTCCTTCATTTCTTTTCCATGCCTTGTCCCCTTGCTACTTTGCTCACCTAAAAGTCCTCCCACACTCTACTAAGATCACTTCCTCCAATTTCATGCTAAATATGTGTGCGGTTAGGAGGTCTCACAATGACAATGGTAAGAAGTACTCTGGTTTCCCATCACTACTCAAGAGCCATGTCTGGGTCTTCTTAAGGGTCAGAAAGTTCTGAGGAGCACTCACCTGCCACATGCAATCTGAGTGACTTCACTGCCCATCAGCTCTAGAACTCTTCTTGGGTTGACCTCATCGTTCATGGAATCATGCCCCAGCTGCCCACAGGAACCAGCACCAAAGGTAAACACACCTCCACTCTAGACAGGGAACAACAACAAACAATGCCATGTGACAATTGCATTTCTGAGTCTGACGGACACTACTCTATGGTAAGTGTATAGATTTCCTGTACACTTACCTGTTGCCTCACCAAAATCAGTTTGAGTTCAATAAATAAAAAAATAGGCCAGGCGTGGTGGCGCAGGCCTGTAATCCCAACATTCGGGAGGCTGAGGCAGGAGGATTGTTGTGAGTTCGAGACCAGCCTGAGCTACAAAGTGAGCTTAAGGCCAGCCTGAGCTGCATAGTGAGACCCTGCCTCAAAATGACAAAAAATAAATAAATAAAAATAAATAAATATAAAAAAATAAACCATGGGGCCATGGAGATAGCTTGGTGGCATAAGTGCCTGCCTAGCAAGTGCAAGGTCCCGAGTTCAATTCCCAATACCAAAAAAAGGAAAAGTGTCATGGAACAAAGGTAGCATTGTTCAAGGAAATGTGTGTCCCTGTAATATTTAAAAATCATTAAAATTACAACAATGCATTAAGAAAAATTAAACAGGAGAAGCAGTAAGAGGAAATGAGATAATTTTACAGGCATATTTACATACAAAAAGATTATATGCTCTGTAAACCACATCATAAGATTTAAAAGTGTGTTTGAAGCCTGGTTAATGGTGCACACCTGCAATCCCAGCACTTAAGAGGCTGATAATTTTTTTGTTTTGTTTTTTTTCCCCGGAACCGGGGATTGAACTCAGGCCCTCGCGCTTGCCAGGGAAGTGCTTATTCTACTGAGTCATCTCTCTGGCCCCTGAGGCTGATAATTTTAAAAATTAATTAAATTGTTATGTCTTTTATATATTTGAATGGCTTGTGTTGAAAGAACACAACACTGTTTTATATGTTTTTATTTATATTGAACTATTTTAAATATTAGTAAGACTCTATGAGACTACCAAAGAGAAAAACATAAACACACATATTTTTATAAAAGTAGTCTATTCTTTTGGAAAACAAACCAAAGCTAAAAGGAGCATTTAGGTACAAGCCACAATACTACAAACACCATTGCTACTCTAATCAATGAAGCCATAACAGCTTCTTTTTCATCGCTACACCAGAGCAGTCCCCCATGCTGCCTACCTTTGTGAGGACTGCCGTGTGCTCCTCTCCACAACTAATGTAGACAACCTTCTGTGTTCGTAAGAGTTTCACATGGCATGGAGACTCTCGATCTGCAAGATAAATTAAGCATCAGAATGGTCATAGAAATGAAACATATTCAACTATCTTAGCCTGATCTGGGTCCTTTGGCTTCCTACCTGCACCTCTACTTCAGTATCCAACAGACCTCAACAGATCTGCAACCTAACTCATGGTTCCCATTTCTAACACTGCATATTTCCCAGATTACCCCATTTCGACCCCATAGGCCACACATAGTAACTTATCCTTCCATCTTCAATCTAACCCACACATCAATGAGATTCACCTTTGAACAGTAGAAAACTGGCTTATTCCCACTCCCTACAAAACAGTCTACCCTATGGCCCAACATGGCTGTAGTCAAACTGAAGTTTTCTTCCCAGAAAACTTAAGTATCAGGCTGCAGGGAAGATCACTCCCTCTGCAAAGGTGAAGTCCTAGGTTCAATCCTCAACAGGAGGAGAGAATAAAACCCTAAGTGTCTTCCCCTCTCAATAAAATAAGCGAAAACTCTCACCCTGCTGCACAAAGCTTCAAGTAACAGAGTGTCCTGCCGACCTCAGCTACACCAGCTTCTTCCTTTTGGTCCAGCTCCAGCACTCATCACGTAAGAGCTGTTGTGAGCCTAAGGCTCAATTTGGACATGACTCTCCCAGTACCCAAGCTGTCTGCCACCATTGTGCTCAGTTCAGCACTGTTCCCGTCACAGACATAAGATGTCATAAAAAGATAAAACGGAGCACAGAATCCAGGACATCTCAAAGCACCCAAACATTTACACCAGACACTTCAAGGACTTGGCCCACTGAGACATGAGAGATCCAGAACTTTGACCACTGATGTTTATTAAGATTTTCCCACCTAATGTCCCTTGTCTTCTTTCAATCACTATTTTAAAAAGCCTACTTCTCTACAGACGACCTTTTCACCCTGTCTGCCTGCACCCAGGCACGATAAATTCCATGCTATGTTACTTTTACACAAACTCGGTGATCTCAGCTGGTCCTTGACTCACCGAGTTCCTTACAGTAAGTCCTGTTTTCTCTGGACAGAACATTTTTCTCCCAGGTATCTACATGTCCTAATTCTATTCAGACATGCTCTTATCAAAAAGATCTTCCTGAACACCTTATATAAAACAGGAAACAGTCTCAAACTCTGACATAAATACTGGTTTGTTTGTGTCTACCCACTAGAATACAAGTCACAGATGTTCTCTCCCCACTTAATTCCTAACGCAGATGATCCTCATGAAGCATGTATTCAACAGATAAATGTACTTCTGAATGGTAGAGGTACGGATAAAAGGTTACCTACCTTTTTCATCACTGAGCCCCAGTTGCCCTGCATTATTCATCCCCCAGCCAAAGACAGCTCCTGAGAGAGACAGGGCAAAGCTGTGAGCCCCTCCTGCAGCCACCTGTGCCAGTGGGATCCCCTCCAGGGACCTCACCCTCTGAGGACTGGCTTGGGAGGGGAACTCCTTCCCAAGGCCCAGCTGCCCATGGCTGTTCTTTCCCCACGTAAAGAACTGGCCATCTAAAATAAAAAATAAGAAAATTAGTATTACAAATTAAAATATATACACAAAAATAATCCAGTTGTCAAAGTCATTCAGTAGTAGTCCCTACACACAATAGCAAGGGAGCAGAAACACTACATGCTGTAAAACACAAAGCTACAACTGCTACCTGATATAACACAGTTAAATAAGCTGATACCCTTCAACACTATTAACACTTCTACAAACAATATATTGAAGCTTTAAGTAAATTCAACTTTGAACAGGACAATTACCAAGCTCAGATCTACTAAGCAAGCTGAACTTCGTTCTGGCCTCCCTAAGACCATGAGGCCCAGGACTTCAGGAGTGCAGCTATGACCACCAGATTCCTCTGAGGACTGAGCAGAGGTGTAAGCATAAATATATTGCAACACAGTATGATTTTATTTGGTAGCTTACATTTCTCTAACTCCTAATGGAATGGAGTTTGAAAATAAACAATAACAAAAAAAAGCCTATATGCTCAAGAACACCCAAGTAAGGAAGATCCTTCTATTCTCATATGACAACCTACATAATTTTTCACACCCTGAAGAAAGAATGCACTAGACAAAGGGCTGCCTGCTTACCAATGAAAGAGTTTGAGGCAGATAATACATAACTTAAGGAGAGAAAGGTTTTCAAAGTTAACATAACATAACATAACATAACATAACATAACATAACATAACATAACATAACATAACATAACATAACATATATTCAATGTATTACCAGCTGCAAGAGCCAAGCAATGCCAATTGCCACAGGAAACTTGCAGTATAGTCTGCTGGTTCAGCTTTTGTATCAACCTAAAACAGAAAAGCTTTTTTCAAGATAGGCTTTCACATGCAAACATAATCATCAGAAATATCTCCAATTACATAAATATTATTGTTTAAAACAACAAGGCTGGAGATGTAGCTCAGTGGTACAAGGCTTGCCTAGCCCTGAGTCTGAACCTCAACACAAATAAATAAACTAAAGCACTTAGACCCTTTCCTACAATTCTGTTTCTTCCTACCTTGTCATCTCCAAATCCATGTGTGATGTGGATTTGGAATCTGAGTGCTTTAGTGTCTCTTTGTACATGACTGAGGTGATGGCTGAATCACAATCCCTAGCTAGCTTTTAAATTTATAGTGCAAGGTAGGATTAAAGGGCTGGGACTTTTAGTCCCATAACTCCCAACCTCTGGGGAGGTGAGGAAAGAGTAAACGTTTAACTGACCATTGATGGGGAAGAATGTAATCAGTCATGTGTAGCAGCAAGTATCCATAAAATCCTAAAAGGGCAGTTCTGGAGAGCTTCTGGGCAGCTGAACACCTCGGTCCAGGGTAACAAGTTCAGAGAAGGCACAGAAGCTCCATGCCCTTCTTCCATACCTCACCTCAAGCTTCTCTCGTCAGTATTCTTTGTAAGAGCCTTTCTAACAAGCCAGTCAGAGTGCTTCCCTGAGTTCAGAGTTACACAAGTAAACTGATTATACCCAATAAAGGAGTTATGGTAACTCCAACTTAGAACTGGTCACTTAGAAGCACAGGTAAAACAACCTGGAGCTTGTGATAGGTAGTGAAGTTGGAGGGACAGTCCTGGGGAATGAGTCCTCAGCCTGTGGAATTCAACCAGGAGATACGTGGCTTGTGTGTGAGGCTACAGAATTGCTTGCTTACAGGTGCAAAAAATTTCTCACACATTTTAGGAAAAAGATTAATGTTTTCCCTAGGTACACACAGAGACAAATGGAATAAGGTACAGAAGAGATTCCTAAGAATATGACTAGTGTCTAAACAACTTTCATGAACCCACAAAATTGTTTTTCTGGGGATATATCCAAAAGGTTAAAGCAGAATCCCAAGAGCTACCTGTACAACCATGTTCAGAGCACCATTGTTTGTAAGATCTGAAGGCAGAAGCAATGCAAGTGACTGTGAAGAATGAATAACTAAACAAAACGGAGTACAGGCATTCCTACCTTGTTGTACTTCACTCTACTGGCTTCGTGGTATTGAGTTATTTACAAATTGAAGTTCTGTCAAAACAAGTCTCTTTGTGTCATTTTTCCAATGGCTCAGTGATTATTAGCATTTTTAGTAATAAAGTATTTTTACATTAAGGTACAGAAACTATTTTTAGATGTACTGTACTATAGTGTGATGTAAACATGTTTATAAATATGGGAAAAATTTTAAAAATTGTGTGACTCACTTTGTTGTGATATCTGTTTTTACTGCAGTGGTTCGGAGCTAAATCTGCAGTATCTCCAAGGTGTACCATAAAATGAAATATGAATCACCTCAAAAAAGAAGAAAATAGGCACAGTGGCGTATGCCTATAACCTCAACAACCTGAGAGACTGAGGCAAAAGGATTTCAAGTTTGAGCTCAGACTGGAAACAGCAAGATCCTGTCTCAAAAATTAAAAAAATAAATAAAAGCAGTTCTGGGGCTATAGCTCAGTGCAAAGTCCTAAATTTAATCCTCAGTAGGGGGAGAGGATTCCAACATGTTTCAAGGATAAACATGAGGGACACTATTCAAAGTGAAATGTGCAAGTCACTGTATGGTATGATTCTGTCAGCAGGTTAGACCTGAGGATCCTGAGGCTGAAAATAAACCTATCTTACCCTACCAGAATAAGTTTGTAGGTTCACTGACTCTCCTCACAGAAAGTTTTAGGACATAATAGTTAAAGACATGAGCTTTATTAGACAAAGATATAGAATACACTCAAGAGTGAAGGACAGAGGAGCTCATAGAAATGACATTCAGAGATCCTGCAGATTTATAGGTCAGAGCTGGGTAAATTCACAGGGGTGTTTTCAAGGGTATGACATAAGATGAATACTTTTAGAGTCTTATTAGGTTACAATACATGCTACCTCTGCAGGTTTGAAGTGGAGATCTGCTACCCACCAGTATTGCTGCTTCCTTAGGGTTAAAGGAAGCACATTCTACAGATGAAAAGACAGGTCCAGAGCACAAATTTATAGGTTTATTATCTTAAAGACTCTTAAGATATTTTTTGGAGTGTCCTAGAAAAAAAAAAGGCTTGAGTACCTTCTGTGTCTTCAAAGCGCCATTAAGTATAATTTTTAAATCTCAATTTCCTTCTCTACTTTTTAACTAGTTTTTACGTCACCTATTTGAATCACACTTACATAAAGTACCTACTCACATTCATACAACAGAATTTTACAAGATAAAAAAGACTGGGCACCACTTATGCAACAATGTGAATATCCTTAATACAATTGAACCATCTACTTAGAAATGCCTAAGATGGTACATTTTGTGTTATATGTGCTTTGTCATGGTTTAAAACAATCTACTAGCAATGCCTCCAAAACTAATTCCTTACAATGGTAATGATGAGGCTCATAACTATAATTTCTCTTCTAATCATATTCCTTTGCTTGCTCAAGTGAAAGAAAGATAATATCAGTTACTTCACAGGATTATGCAGAGAGTTAAATGAAAAATTTTATGTAAAAATTCAGTGTAATTTCTGGATATGCTTAGCTCTACCCAGCACAGATGTGTAGCACAGAAGTATCAGCTATTCTCAATTTTAACAGCTGACAGGTTTACATGTTTATCTATAGTAAGTGTATTCTGCCAGAGGAACAAAGAAATAAGAAGCATACCCACTAGGAGAAGGGCATCTTAGAAGGTAGGTATCCAGTATAGGAGGGGCATACTTTCTCAGACAAAAAATTAAACAGGTTCTCATATATATACATTTGGGACCAAAAAGAACTGAATTAATTTTTTTCTTACTGAGCTAACTGGAGATTCACATACAGTTATTGAAACAACACAGACTACTTATATGCTGTGTTCAGTTTTCCATAATAATAGTGTGATGAAGCTTTGGTGTAATACTATAACCAGGGTATTGACATCAACACAATCTATTAAAACTTTTGTCATGTCCCTAGTTTAACTTTCTTTGTGTGTGTATCCAAAAATGTATACATCAAGAAAAACCTGTATCAATATATTAATATTAAATTTATTGAGATACCATGAGATTGCACAAGTTTCCTCTAGCCTCTATAATTACAAGAAATGCTCAAAAGGGTGCCCATCAGCTGCCAGACATCTTTTAGGATGGCGAACTATTGGAGGGCGCATATGACCATGATTATCTTTATTCTCCTTTCCTTTGCCACCCCTTTCGCTGCCCTTCTCTATATCCTCTTTCCATCTCAGTCTATCTCACCATTTCCTACCATCTCTCTTTCATTTCACAATTTATAGATGATACTCCATTGTGTGTATATATACTCTCATAAAACTCTTTTTTAAAAAACAGAAAATGTCTTCTGCTTGGGGACCAATGTATAAGGAATTGCAATGCAGCAACACAACTTTTTCGTGTCCATTTTCAAGCAAATTTCCTATCATATTCCTTTAAACTATTAAAACTTTCATATTTACCATTACAGAAAAGAAATAGGGTCAAAGGAAAAAAATTACATGAAAATTGTACCCCTAAAATGGAGACTACTGTAGTGGTTAAGCTTAATTTGTCAACTTGTTTGGCTTTGGTAGTCATTGAGAAAAGTAGGAAAGTATTTCTCTGGAAATGTGTGCATCAGTCATTGAGGAACAACCTTGGGTACTGTCTGGTTACTTGCCCCCCTCTTTCTCTGCACTGTGCTCCCTGATCTGCTTACTTACCACCCTGAACCAAGCATTTATGGTCTACGATGCCCTTCTATACCATGACGTGTCTTGCAGTAGAACCAGCCCGCCATAAACATCCTGAAAATATGAGCCAAGTTAAAGCTCTTTTAAGTTGTGGGTGCAGGGTATTATGATTTGGCACCGAAAATGTTGATTAATATAGAAAATTGATAACAGGAATAGAAAAATTCCTGTTACTACGACTGACTGTATGATTCAGAACTATTTGAAACTGGTCTACAGAAGGAGTTTGGAAACATTTAGTGATGGTGTATAGTGGTTGATGGACTGTTGTCAATTTGGGAAGCTTAGAAGCGTAACTAATCGGATTAGCAATTCCAAAGCCTAGGGTGTAGAGGAGTCATATCACTTAAAGGGTATAAAAGGAAAGTGAGGAAGGTCAGGGGGTTCCATTCTTCAGAGGAGCTCCAGTCTTTGCCTTCAGCTTAGACACAGTCTCCTGGCTTCTAGCACAAGCACTTCAGCTTCCACCTTAGATCCTTCAGCCTTCTGGTGCAGACTCATCAGCTTTCCCTTGCAGAGCCACTGGCCTGATACAGACTTGCACAGAACACCGCAATGAGCTCTTGGCCTGGATTCTTCGATCTTCAGTGTGCAAAGCCCTCTGCAAGCTTCCTCATCTGACTCTGTGGCTGACCTTCATAAGCCAATCTTGGAATTTCTTATCCATTTGTATATCTAGTGTTATATCTATTTCTCTAGTGAAACCCTGACTGATACAGATTTTGGTACCAGAAGTGGCCCTATAGGAACAAAATTAATGATGGCCTTTTTTAAATGGCTTCAGAGGTTCTTGGAGTTGGCTCTGTAATTTGATGAGACCTAAGGATACCACAGTCTCTCCTGATTCTCTGGAGTATACTAAAAATCCTTGGTGTGAGCTGTTTAAATATGCTGTATCAACACATTTGATTCCCTACATCACCACTTGTGCATTCAGGAATTCAGCAACTCTGTACATGGAAAATTTTAAATTTCTTTGGCAGAGGAAATATGATGATGTTGACTGATTAGTGTTAGCCTCACTGGACAAATCTGTGAAAGAAAGTAAGATCAAAGATCCAATTCCTATCTCCAGACACAGATAAAAAATTTAAGTTTCTAAGTATGCTCTGAAAGAAAATCTCCTCTCTGTTAGCCACAAGGCTAAGATTGCAGAAACCCAAATGCAGTCTCATAATTCAACTGACTATACTGCAATATAAATGCAATGCTCAGCTTCAAAGCATATCTGAAGCAAAGGTGAAGGCACTGATCATAAAAGAATGGGATCCCATAAATTGGGATGAAGACGTGCGGGAGGATCCTGAGCAGGCTGAGGATGTTGACTTCTAATGAGATTATTATGGGAGGAAGAGATTTCCCCACCTGCCATGGTCTGACCTCTATGGCAGAGTCATCCCTATCTCAGTTTCCTATAGTGGTAGAGTCTCCTAAAATATCTACAGAAACTAATCCTGTGTTGATCAAGGAGGATAATGTTAAGACTTTTCAGGACCCACCCTCACCACACATTTTTGTCTCCAGTCCCATAACCAGGCTTAAATCCCATAAGGCTCCTAAGGGTGAGGTACAAAATGTGATCCATGAGGAGATCCATTCATTATTCTCCCAAAGAACTTCTTAAGTTTTCTAGCTCTTATAAGCAGAGGCCTAATGAGCAAGCATGGGAATGAATTTTATAAGTGTGGGATAATGGTGGCAAAAATATACCTGGATGAGCCTGAGTTTGTTGATATGGACCCATTAAGTAGGGGTTCTGAATTTAATGTTGTAGCTCGTAGTGTAAAGAAAGGTGTTAAAAGTTTATTTGGTTAGTTGGCAGAAGTATGGATCAAAAGATGGTCCACTGTGAATGAGTTACAGATGCCTGATATTCCATGGTTTCCTGTTGAGGGGATTCAGAAGCTTAGGGAAATGCGAATGTAGAGTGGATCTGTCACAGTAAACCTAATCCTCTATATTGGAATGATCCAGGAAACATACCCTTAACTAAAACTTTGAGAAGCAGATTCATGAGGGGAGCATCAGTGTAATGGTTTGTGTCTAGTTGTCCCCCCACCCCTAAGCCTCATGCAGTCATGGGGTCGGTCTTCTAGAGTTTGATATTAACTTATGATCCACTGGGATTATGGGTCTTAGTACTACTGGTATTATGGGGTGAGTACTTTCCCCATCCTGGAGCAGATAGCCTGAATGTAATATAAGAGAGGCAGAGAGACTGACTTCCTCTCTATTGCCACTGTTGCTGCTATTCTTCCCTTGGCTCCTCTGCTGTTTGCTACCACCATGAAAGGTTGCTCTTTACCATGTGGCACTCCACCTTGGAGCCAGCTATGGACTGAAACTTTCAGTAACTGTGAGCTAAGTAGGCCTTTCCTTCCTTCATTTTGAGTGTTAGGTAATTGTCCCAGCAATGAGAGAAGAGTAACAGTCAGTCAGTATCCTTGAAAAGCCCTGTCACTGTTCTCTGAGTGCCAGATTTTACAGTGGGGATTACTTAGTTGGGAAATTTAAGGGCAATGGACTTGATTGGATCCCAGGGTGGCAGTCAAGTCTTGGAGAATAATGGTAGATTACCACAAATAGAATCAAGTGGTGATTCCAATTGCAGCTGCAGTACCAGATGTGGCTTCCTTGCTTGAGCAGATTAACACATCTCCTGGTAGTTGGTATGCAGCTCCTGACTTGGCAAATGCTTTCTTCTCCATACCTATGCATAAGGACCATCAGAAACAATTGACTTTCAGCTGGCAAGATGAGCACCATAATTTCAATGTCTTACTTCAGGGGTATATTAACTTGCTAGCCCTGTCTCACAACTTAGTTCATAAGGATCTTGATTGCCTTTCTCTCCCATGAGATAGCACACTGGTCCATTACACTGATGATGTCATGATGATTGGGCCTACTGACCAGGAGGTAGCAAGCACCCTGGATTTCTTAGTATAGTGTTTGAGAGCCAAAGGACAGGAAATAAATCCAACAAAAATTCAAGGTCTTCTACCTCAGTGAAGTTTCTAGGAGTCCAGTGGTATGGAATGTGCAGAGACATTTCTTCTAAGGTAAAAGCTTTTAAGTTGTTGCACTTGACTTTCCCTATGACCAAAAACGAGACACAGTGTCTGGTGGGCCTATTTGGATTTTCCTCACTTAGGTGTCTTATTACTCTGGCCCATTTACAGAGTTACTTGGAATATTGCTAATTTTGAATGGGGCCCAGAAAAAGCTCTGCAGCAGGTCCAGGCTGCTCAACCCCTAGAGCCATATGAACCAGCAGAACCAATGATAAAAACGCTGTTTGGAGTCTTTAGCAGGTCCCTATAGGTGTATTGCAGCAGAAATCTCTAGGATTTTGGAGCAAGGCTCTGGCATCATCTGCAGACATCTACTTTCCTTCTGAAAAACAGCTCTTGGCCTGCTCCTGGGCCTTAGAGGAAACTGAATGCTTGACTATGCAATACTAGATCACCATGAGATCTGAGTTGCCAATCATGACCTGGGTATTATCTCATCCACCAAGACATAAGGTTGGGTGTATGTAGCAACAGTGTATCATTAAATGGAAGTGGTATATTCCTGACAGAGCCAGGGCAGGTCCAGAGCGTACAAGTAAATTACATGAGAAAGTTGCCCAGATCCTCTGGCTCCTACACCTACTGTACTGCCTTCTGTTTTCTAGCATGCACCTATGACTTTAGGGGGTGTACCATATGATCTGCTGTAACAGGATGAGAAGGCTATAGCCTGACTTATGGATGGCTCTGTTTGGTATGCAGGCACTATCCACAAGTGGACAGCTGTAGCATTATAACTCCTTTCACTAAAGGACAATGGTGAAGAGAAATCATCACAGTGGGGCAGAACTTTAGGCAATGTACTTGATAGCACATTTTGCCTGAAAGAAGAAATGGCCCGATGCTTGGAAGGAACATGATTGGAAATTTGGTTGTAAAGATATTTCAGGAAGAGACAAGTGAATTGATCTCTCTATATGGGCAAAGGACATAAAATATTTTTTTGCATGTAATTACTCACCAAAAGGTAGCATCATCAGAAAAGGACTTTAATAATCAAGTAGATAAGATGACCTGTTCTGTGGACAGCGGTCAACCTCCTTTAGCCACCCATCGTGCCCAATGGGCCTATGAACAGAGTGGCCATGGTGGCAGGGATGGAAGTTATGCATGGGCTCAGCAACAGGGACTCCCACTCACAAAGGCTGATCTTGCCATAGCCACTGCTAAATGCTCAATAAGCCAGCATCAGAGACCAATATTGAGTCCCCATTATGGTACCATTCCCCTGGGTAATCAACCTGCAACCTGGTGGTATACTGGACCACTTCCACCATAGAAGGAAGTCCACTTTGTCCTCACAGAAAGCACAGACATATTCTGGATGTAGACTTGCCTTTGCTTCATGTAAAACATCTGCACTCACAAAATGCCTTATACACCATCACAGAATTCCACATAGTATCGCCTCTGACAAAGGAACACATTTTATAGCCAAAGTGAGGCAGTGGGTTCATGTTCATGGAATTCACTGGTCTTACCATGTTCCTCACCAACCAGAAGAAGCTGTGGATCAAGAAGACTTCTATCTAGCTTTCAAAGGAAAGTTTGGGAAGCTAGGCAAGATGTCCCTAAGACTAGTAAAGCTATGAAAATGAAACCACAGGTGCTGTGGAGAGCTCAAGTCAGACATGCATATATAGAACATCTGCTGGGGAAAGCTGCAGGCTGTGAGTAGAACCACTCATAGGAGAAGTCACCGTGCTGCAACCAGAGAGCCTATCATGCTGTGACACAGTATTTCTTTTTCCTTACTGCTACTGTCCCTTATACCCAAGTTAAACTAATTTTTATAAGAAATGAACTGAAGACATTACCTATTTTAAATCAGGAAATGAACCAGATCACTCTTACCGCCATGTTCCTCTTCTCTTTAAAAGCGTTCAATAAATGACAGAAAAATTTAAGAAAATAAAAAAGGGCAAAAACATACTGTCCTTTAAGGAGAACAACAGATAGATGAGCAAAGACCAATTGCTAAATAAACTTGTATTAAGCAATAGATGGGACACCTTAGTAATGGTGCTGGTAAAATGAGTAATCTAGGTGGCTGACCCTGGTGGCATACATCTTCCAGTTCTCTTCCCAATAAAGAACTCATACCTTTGCATTAAAAAAAGACAGTAAAGAGCAATTACAGAGAGCATAGTGGCCCAGCTACTCAGGAGGCTGAGGCAAGAGGATAGGATTAAAAGTTCAAGCCCAGTCCAAACAATTTAATGTGTGACAATGTTTTTTTTTAATAAAAGACAGGCAGAGTGGCACACCCCTGTGACTGCAGTCCTCAGGAGGCTGAAGCAGGAGGATTACTGCAAGTTCAAGGTCAGTCTAGGCCACAAAGTGAATTTAAGGCCAGTCTGAACCACATAGCGAAACCCTGTCTCAAAAAAACAAAAACCATCACCAAAAAGACAGGTATATTGGTGCCTTGGGAGGCTGAGGCAGGAGGATTAAGCAAGATTATGGCCATCCTGAGCCTGTCTTAGCTACATAAGCCCAGTGAGCACAAGCCCAGCCTGAAATGCATAGCAAAAGCCTTTCTCAGATTAAAAAAAAAAAAACAAGGAAAAGAAAGAGGGAGGGAGGGAAAGAGGGAGATAGCAAGTATAATTACAAAGAATATGACAACTAGTGGTAAGAAGGGGTATACAGGGCAAATTTTTAGAATAAAATAGGAATTATATAAGAGAAATGAACTGATAGCCTCGTGAGTCATCAAGAACCCTGAAGAAACTGACTGCCACACTCAGAAGTTTACCTGAAAATAATTTCAAAATTTGGAGTATTTCCTTAATGATACAACTATCTACTAAATATATAATTAAATCACAGAAAATTTAGAATTAAGGGGGCCAGGGAGATAGCTCAGTAGAATAAGCACTTGCCTAGCAAGCACAAGGGCCTGAGTTCAATCCCTGGTTCCATTAAAAAAAAAAAAAAAGAATTAAGTAAACTTTTTTTATACTGTGTGCTTTTTTATTTTAAACAACATGAAACAGAAACCAACATTTTTCTTTGAAGTATGCAGATATATGTTTACAGAAAAACAAAGGTCTGAATGTCTGTGAAAGCAGAGGCAAGGAGCAGAAGGCACAGAGCCATCCAAGGAAGCATTATTAAGAATCAAGTAGGGGCCAAGGAGATGGCTCAGTGGAATAAGTGCTTCCCTGGCAAGTGCTAGAGCCTGAGTTCAATCCCCCAGTTCTGCCCCAGAAAAAAAAGAATTAAGTAAATATTTATAGGACTCAAAACCAATGTACCAATATTTTTGTGATAAAGTCAATATATTTGGTATTTTAGTTAATAATAATGTTTAAGGTAATCTGATGTTATCAGAACCAGCCTTGATTATGTTTTAACATGCTTAACTGAGTAATTAAAATGTGATAGTAAACTAAAGGTCAGTAGGCCAGGGAGACAGCTCAATAGCTTAAGTACCTGCCCGGCAAGCTCAAAGTCCTGAGTTTGATTCCTGGTACCAAAGTAAAAAAAAAAAAAAAATTCAGTAACTCTAAGATGTGCAGAGATGCCTCTTTTTATTCAAACATTTGTCAACTGCTATGGAGGACCACCAGGAAGGCTTTCCTTAAAGGAAGGGCATTTGGCTTCATTTTGGCTAAACCTGGCCCTATGGCTAAGATTTTCTTTTCTCCTCTACTGGCATTAAGTAATGCAAAGAAGTCTAGCATCAGATATGCTGATGTGTATTATTTAAACCAACGTCAGGCAGGGAGAGGCTCAATAGAATAAGCGCTTCCCTGGCAAGCCCAAGTAAATTCAATCCCAGGTTTCAAAAAAAAAAAAAAAAAAAAAAGGCAATGTCACAGGTTAGTGATGCCCCAGGGTCTATAGCTCTCAACTAGTATGCTAGAGCTAGGCCTAGTAAGCGCACTGTCCTTATCATCTCAGGACATGAAGATTACACATCAGAGCTGAAGCACTGACCCCTATACACTGATAATTAATCTGTGTGATGCATATTACCACTCTTTCTGCATAAGGTAATTTCAGGCCTCCTACCTTGCCCAATTCTCACCTACTTCTTGGCTTTCTCTCAGTTACTAATCCCCAAGCCACTCCGCTGTTTACAAATGAATAAGCCCTAGGTTCAGCCCTAGGTTGAGGCCTTTTGTTCTAGTTAGCCATTATTCTAACTGAATTTAGGACCCCTTAGCTCCCTACCATTCTAGGTATATATCTGTGGGTTTTTTGTTTGTTTGTTTGTTTTATTTGCACTCAGGTTTCACTAGAAGTGGTAGATTGCAATTAACTTGCTAAAATTCCAATAATGGTCCCCTGGGATTATAAATACAAACTTCACCAGACTGCAATTCAGATTCAGGAAGAGCTTCCTATATAGTGTCAGAAACTCAACTACGTACTAGGCTACATATACAGTTCCCAACCTACTCACTTTTTCAGACATGTATCTTTATAAATAATTATTTTTATGACAAGTGCTTGAACAGTATAAGGCATAGCCACAGCATGAAGAACATACCAACAAAATAAAAGGGACCTATCAAATCAACAGCAAAATGCAGTTTTTAAAATAACTGACACCCAGATTTCTTTTGGAGACGTACTTACCTGGGTACTGCCACAGAATCCTCAGTTGTCATGAGTCCCAGTTGACCATCACTCCCTGCACCCCAAGAAAACAGCTGGCCCCGGTCACTAAGGGCCAGACTGTGGGACTCGCCACATGCCACATGAATAATGTGCTGATCTGCCAAAGCTCCTATTTGTTCTGAAAGATACAAACCAAATAAAATGTACAGCCTGCATTGCCGCTCTTGCATAGAATTATCTTCCAAGGCAGCTTTGTTTGTAAGAGAACCACTCATTCTGTACATTTACCAATTAAAAATGTGAAATATTTTTAAACATTACCAATTTAGATTCTAGTTACACTAGGTAACATACATATAAACAGTAATGCATATCCTAGATATCCCCTGAGGCTATTATCCCTACAAGCTGGTATAAGGTCTGGAAGTGTATTGTTTGGAGATATTCAATTGAAGAAGCCCAACTGGGATGCATATTACCATTCAGTGGCATGTTCCTGTAACTAATGAAACTGATTGACATTTTACCTGGAACAGTGAGAATTCTTCCTTTTGATCCCCAAAATATCCAAAATACCAATTCTTTGCTCATTTCAGAATGCATTTTCTTATGATAGCCAACTACTCTAACTAAACTGTATACCAGCCTCAAATATCCAGGAGATAAAGAGTTTTCTCTGAGAAAATTAATTCAAGTCAATGCTATCTTGCAATGAGAACCACAGCCAAAGGGCATCTCTGCCCTGGAAGCTAGTAGCCACAGCAAATATGCATTCTTACATCTCGCCCCCTATTTCACATGTCACCATATTCACATGGGTGCTACAGCACCAAGAACCTAGGTTAGAGATGGAATGCCAAATTGCAACCCAAAAATCCATTTATTTATCGCAAAGCACCTACAAGGCAAGTAAAACAGAATACTGAAATTTTAGTTTAGAAAAAACTCATACATGTGGCTTATGTGCCAACAAACAAGGCTTTTAATGGTCTAGGCCATTATTGTATCCACAGACATTGCTGGTAAAGATTACAAAAAAAATTACTGTCTGTTTAAGATCAAAACAAAAACACCTTACTCAACTAATATCCCACTGGAAAAATTATCTGCCTACCAGGAAAACAAAACTTTTATAAATTTTAAAAAGATGATTATTCAGTGAATGCACAGATACTGAAGTAGAGGCACAAGGAATATAAAAAAGCAAAATATTACCTCCAAAAAATACAATAATTTTCCAATAATAGACAAAGGCAAAGAAAATTTACAAAATATCTAAAACAATTCAAAGTAAGGATCACGTGGAAGCTCAGAGATGCAAGAGAATATTGATAAACAATGAAATCAAGAAAAAAAATTCGAGATCTCTATGACAACTTCAACCAGTAGAAAAATATAAAATAAAACCAATGTAAATCTTACAGTTGAATTAATTCAATGAATAAAAGCAAAAAATAACTTAAAAAGCCATAAAACAGATTAGACCAAGAATTTCTAAACTTCAAAAAATCACTTAAATTAATTAAGAAGGAAGGGAATTAATTAAAAAGTGTAGAAAACCTGTAGGATAAGAAAAAATTATTTGTGAGATGGAAAGAGACATATTTAATGAATTAGTAAGCTGAACAACTTCCCTAGACTTGAAAGAGAGATTTCCAATTGGACTCAACTGAGAAAATGATCCTCTCCAAGGAACATGACAATCATGCTGTCAAAAGTAAAAAAAAAAAAATTCTGAATTCAACAAGAGAAAAACATCAACTCACATAAAATGGAATCCTTATTAGAGCAATAATAGATTTTTTACCTAACCTGCTTCTCAGCCTTTTGCTAAGATCAGGTATACATTTCTCAGCTGAAACCTCTCAGGCCAGGAGAGCACAGAATGATGAAAGAAAAAACCTGCCAGTCAAGAATACCATATATAGCAAAGCTACCTGTAATAAAATCTATTCCAGATTGGAAAAAATAAAAAACCATGGAGGGAATTCATTACCATTACACTGATAAAACAAGAAACACTTAAGGCAATGTTATATCCACATCAAAAGAAGTACTACCATTGTGAAAACATACAAAAGTACAAAATTCTGTGGGTAAAATAGATAAAAAAAAAAGCACAAAAGCTACAGAAAACAAGAAGACAAACAAGAGAAGTAAGCTGTTATCTATCAATAACAATCTTGACAGCAAAAAGATTATTTCCCCAAATAAAATATTCAAACTAGATGAGTAGATAAAAAGCAATACCCTTCTATTAGCTGTGTCTCAGTTACTTTTCTCATTGCTGACACAAAATTCCCAACACCCAAAGTTAAAGGGGGAAAGATTCATTTTGCTCCGTTTATAGAGGTTTCAGTTCATAATCAGATGGTTCCAAGGCAGTGTGGCACATGGCAGAAGGGCAACAGATCATGGCGCCAGACAGCAAAAAAGGGAACAAGAAACAAGCCATTTTCTAGCTCTTATGTCATATTTAGTCTACTAGGATTAGGGCAGTGCCAACATTATCAGTGGACTGATCAAGGAATCACTCACCCTTAATGCCAAGACCCTTAATCCCAGCATTTTACTGTGAATCACACACTCTAGACTCAATTACTTCCAAAAGACAGTAGGGCATGGTAGTGGATGTCTGTAA
>PVKA01028329.1:0-11542 GCA_004027165.1 Ctenomys sociabilis
GGAGATTTCGTGGCAGCTACTGTCTAAAACATGGTTCCCAGTAAGGCATGCCTCCCAATATCATGCTTTGTGTAGTCCCAGCACCAATAGAATCATGAGCCATTTTTAGGCTATGATGGCTTGGGGTGAATTGTTACCGAGCACTAGGTAAAGGGAAGCAGACTTGAGAACCATTCAGGGTGGGAAAGGGATAAGAAAACAGGGAAATGTGTCGGAGATGATGTCAAGGTTGCTGAGCTGGGCATGAGCTAGAAATTATGAGGTGAAGAGTGAGATTTCTGGATACGTTGAGTTGAAGGTGACTAGGAGGGTGCGCGCTGTAGTGGCTGCCGGACAACTCTGCGGCGCAGTTCCGGCTGGTGGGGGGTCCCTCGCTGGAGCAAAACTGGTTCTGCCCCCAGAGTGACTCAGCACAAAGAGACCACATGAAGGGGCTGAGGGAGTAGTCAGTGTTCCACGTCATCCGAGGAGGCTTGCACTTCATCGCCTGGCTTTCTTCTTAGACTCTCCAGCCTCTGGATTGGATCCTTCACTTCCGTCACAGACTCTTGAGTCTTTTGTCGCAGAGCCATCTGCTGATGAATAGAACTTGCACGGAGCACAGCAGTGAGCTTCGGGCTTTGGGACTGAACTCTTTAGTCTGGGGTGTGTAGACGCCCTCTGCACACTCCCTCATCTGACTGCGGCTGAGTGTTGTAATCCAGTCTTGTAATTCCTTATACACTGTGTATCTTGTGTTAATATCTTTTCCTTATATTATATCTGTTCCTCTAAGTTAAACCCTGAGCAATACACATGCAATACAATTCTGTGAAGCAAACTGCCCAGACTGTACTCTTGACACCGATACAGTGTCAAGCAAGGACAGATTAGAAAGAACAAATGCCCATGTAGGCCCATGCAGATGTACAACAGGGATATTAACGCTGGGTATTAAGCATACACACCCTTGTTTTGATCCTGGACTAAAACACCATGTAGATGATGAAAACAAGATGTGTATGTTTGTATTTTCCTTCAAAGAGGGCACCTCCTGGCCATGCTTGCTGGAAAATGGTCTTACACGGTGCCTGCTAGCCTCAGCAGCTAAAACTCCAGACAGGAAGGGAGTATTTTGCATTGGACTGAATCACATAGACACCATTTCTTGGAGAGTGTCAGCTCTCAGGATCGCAGTGTTTTGGCCTTGGCATCAAGTCAAGGGCTATTCATCCTCATTCATCGCTTTGTTGCTGCCTGTTGTTGAGGCAGGAAAAGGTAGAGAGGCTGTTGCTCCTGTTAGGCTGTGCTCATCATTACAAGCGCCTGTGCTTGCACGCAGGCATGGTACATGCACAAGAGAGAAACAGGTAGCTATGACTTTGAAGGGCCTTTTAAATCAACTCTTGTCCTGAAAGCTTTTGCACTACTGAGGCTAAACTTATTTTTTGTTACCAGCGATCGAGCCCAGGACCTTGCACTTGGCAGGCAGGCATTTAAACCTCTAAGCTATCTCCCCGCCCCTCCTGAGGCTAAACTTGAGCATTGGGCAGTGGATGTTCCAGGAAACACAGGTGGTTCTGAGAGTTAGGGACCAGCCTGGTGTTACTAAAAGCTGGAATGACAAAATAAATCACTGGGCTCAGTCACCCCTTTATATATGGCATGTTGCTTCTCTTTTGACAGACTCCTCATGAGACTCTGATGAAACCACAGGGGCAGAATATTTATTAAAAATGAGGTAATTAGGTCGGGGGACATGGCTCAGTGGAATAAGTGCTTCCCTGGCAAGCATAAGCGCCTGAGTTCAATCCCTGATTTTGCAAAAAAAAAAAAAAAAAAAAAAAAAGAGGTAATTAACTTGAGAAAAATAACCCAAAGAAACTCCCCAGTTTTATTTGTCTTTAGTTGATTTTTAAAAATCACTGAGTTTGGAGATCTCATGGCTGGATAACACAGTATCAGTTTCCCACCAGCTTTGCTATCATCTCTAACCTGTGTGGTGGAATAGTTGTCTAGGTTACTTTGCAGAATCTTGAAGGCCACTTTTGAAGAAAACACTGAGTCTTCACTGGATATGATGGGTGACTAAAATGGGACAACAGTTTTGGCTGCTCTGTCTTAATTTATGTCTGTTCTCTTGGACATCAACTTCTGGGTCATCTTCTCCTCGGTTCTGCACATAGACCAGTTGATTAGTTAAAAAATGTTTTGTCCTGACTGTGCTACAGGGTTAGTTTGGCCCAGGGCCTTTTGGAGTTGGTGTATGTTTCCTCTACCCACTTTGGTGGCTTTGCAGCAGGAAAGCACCTAAAATCCATCAGCTCTATCATAAAGCCTGGATCAGACACAAGGCCATGATGTTTGTGCAGGAGGACAGCACCAACTGCAAGACCGGGGACAAGTTGATCGTGACCACTAGTGGTCACAAAAAAAGAAGCATCTGAAAGAAAAAAAATAAAAGAAACATCTTTGGAAACCATGACCCTGGCCAGTGGAAACTTACTGGACTTGGGCTTACCTCAGGGAATCAGTAAAAGCTCATTGCCTTCTTTATGTTCTGTGAGGAGCTTGGTGCATCCCTCCATGAGTGATGACTCTCTTCAGCTGTGCCCCCTACCCTGTTCCCTCACTGAAGCTTTGCCTGTGCGAGAGTGTGTGCATGCACAATGTTTAGTACAGTGTCACTTCTGTCGTTCCCATACCAAAAAATCCCAACCAGTGTCAATTTCTCCTTCTTAGCTGTTTCTATGACATGGAAAGAAAGTGAGATTTTAAGTGATAACAATATTTTCTTTACAACAAATCATGCACTGAACAAAAGGGCAGCTTATAATTTCTATTTGTGAATTCGAAAGAGAACCCAAGTATAAGAGCTGAAATTTGCATGCATATATCATACTTGCACAATTCTCCAAGCATCTGAAATAGGAAGAAATCCCAGGCAATTACCACTGTTGAGTTATACTCTCCGGCACTCAGTCCCTGATGAGTCTTTTCTTAATGTTTTTTTAAAATCAGACATTTGTTTTATCTTCTAAGTTAATAATATACTGAGAGGTCAAACAGCTCTTTCCTCTTTTGGAGGAAAAGTTCAAAAAAATATTCAGTAAATCTGATGCAGCAAGAGGGAAAACAATTTTATGTTAAAAAAATCCTTCACATTGACATTGAAAAGGACAAGATATCTCTTGTGGTTTGGGGTTTTTTGCAAGGAAAACAATATAATACAGGCCGCATTTTATGATCAATCAAAGAATTATATACAACAAGTGCAGGAAATCTATCTACACACTGAACACTAAAGAATCCATCTGATGGCCTGGAATTCATAACAATGCCTCCCACCGGGCCAACGGGCGGTCTGGAGCCCACAACAAAGTCTCAGGCAGCCCTGCTTCACGGATCTGTGCTGGAAAGGCCCAAAGGTTAGTGGTGGAAACCACAAAGTCTGTGCCAGTGGGATAAAGAATCTGTGTCAGCAGGCTGAGGGATCTGAACTGGAGCCAGGAAGCAAGGCTCAAGGTAGGCACCAGAGCTCCCTCAAAAGTACCGCAGCACAGCCATCCTTAGCGACAGTGAGGTCCCGAGCTCCTCCAGCAATGAGGAAAGCCAGGTTCCCATCAGGAAAGCCAACGTGACAAGCTTCTCCATGAGGCTGAGCAGTGTACCATCTTCCCCTCTGGAGCTAGGAAGCAGTGCTCCAGATGAGGTCCAAAGCTCCTCCAAAGTCCATCGGGAGAGCCGGCGCGACAAGGTCCTCCAGCAGAATGAGCAGCTTCCAACAGCTTCTGCACACAGCATCCCCAACAGTATTTGGCAGCTTCTCCTGTTCTGCCTTTATGTTGTCGGCAACAACTCTCAGGTGGGCCTCCGGCACCCAACACCGCACTAGTTTAATTCATTTGAGTGTAATAATGTGACCACCTGAAGAACTCTACAGTATCTGATATTAAAAAGATCATTCAGGGATGGGGAGATAGCTCAGTGGTCTAAGCGTCTGCCTGGCAAGCCAAGGACCTGGGTTTGATCCCCAGTACTGCATGCTGTGCCGGCCTCCAGTTCCCCAGGCATGCCATGCTGGCCACCAAAACCAGGGGTGATGGTGCACGCCTGTAAGCCCAATACTGAGGAGGCTAAGACGGGAGGATCACTATGAGTCAGAGCTGCGTAGCAAGACCCTGCACCAAATAAATAAATAAAAGATTAAAAATATCATTTGTATTGATCTGATCAACTTCACGGAGTAAAGTATTACATTAAGTGTAAAACTATTGTTATTTTAAAGAAGATGGCATCTTCTGGCTACATAGTCATGTGACAGCAGTAAGGAAGCTCCTTTGAGCCTTTTTTTTTTTTTTTTGTCTTTTTGAGACAGGGTCTCACTATGCAGTTCAGGCTGGCCTTAAGTTCACTTTGTAGCTCAGGCTGGTCTTGAACTCACAACAATCCTCCTGCCTCAGCCTCCCCAGTGCTGGGATTATAGGCATGCGCCACCATGCCCGGCTTCCTTTGAGCCGGGCATTCATCCCATTCATTATGGGTCACTTACCCAAGCTCCACCTCTCAATATGAGGTGTGATTGAAAAATGAGCTGAATGTTTAAGGTTTTTTTTCTTTTTTGCGGAACCGGGGATTGAACTCAGGTGCTCATGCTTGCCAGGGAAGTGCTTATTCCACTGAGCCATCTCCCCAGCCCCTGAATGTTTAAGTTAAAAAAAACAATGCCCTTCAAAATATCTCCATTCCCTTTAAACACATATCATCCTTCGTTCTTGCTGCTCTCTAAAGCAGTTCTGGAAGTGCCTTTTCCTGGATGTCTTTAGTTGCCCTGTTTTGGCTGACTCAATATCCTGAATTGATTCAAAGCATTCACCTTTCGTGGTCATTTGGCCTTTGGGGAAGAGCCAGCAGTTGCATGGTGCCAGAACGGGTGCATAAGTTGGATGAGGGCAAAGCCAAGGTTTTTATTTGACAGAAATTGCTGTAATCTTTGATTAGTGGGGTAATCAAAAATATGGTGAACACATAAATTGCAAATTTTATTACAGCAAGAGACATGCTGTCATCAATAGCTCTCAAAAATGCTCCCGCTGGGCCAGGGAGATGGCTCAGTAGGATAGGCACTTGCCTGGCAAGTGCAAGGGTCTGAGTTCAATTCCCGTTTCTGAAAGAAAAAAAACCTCCCCCTTTGAACACACTTAGTTCACTGTTTTTGGTAATGTGTCTTTTACTGTAATAAGCGTTTATTATTTAACCATTCATTGCATCTTTTGAATACTCTTTAAACTACAGCAGGGAGGCTGGGGAGATAGCTCAGTAGAATAAGCACTTGCCTGGCAAGCACAAGGGCCTGAGTTCCATCTCTGGTTCTGCAAAAAACAAAGCAAAACAGAACTATAGCAGACGGTAGATTCTAACATGAATGCATTTGGCGGGCTCCGCCATACAGACTGTCTCACACGGTCATCTTTTTACTCACTACGTCAACCTCACAAAGTTAATAACAGCAACCTTGCTATCCCCACTCTGCGGATGAAGGAAATAATGTTCCAGTGAAAGGGAGCCAGGATTCAAAGGTCTGATTCTTGTGTCCATAAGATTAAGGATGTAGCCAAGCTACTCTATGAAGAAGACACTGAAAGGACCCAGGATCCCTCAGGGCAGCTGCACGGTGAGAATCTCAGAGACAGAGGCAACACGCTCTGGCTCTCTCTGGAGTAGATTCTTTGGACCAAGCTTGGATCCTACTCCTCAACCACTGGTTCTGGATTTCTAGGTGGTCAGTTAGCCAGATGTGTGTGGATGAGGTGTATCTACATCTATCTATGTGTATCTATCTGCTCAGCCGGCAGCAGGGCAGGGGAGCAGGGCATCCTGATACCTGAGCTCACTCTGTCTTGGGTTGAGGAAATTTTCTGTTAAAGATCCTGAGAATCAAGTCCAGGGGCGCTGTACTACTGAGCTGCATCCCTAGCCCAGCCCTATTTATTTATTTATTTATTTATTTATTTATTTATTTTTGAGACAGGTTGTGCCAGCTGGACTCAAATTTTTTAATCTTCTTGCTTCAGCCTCCCTCACAGCTGAAATGACGAGTGCGCAGATCATGACCAACTCAAGTGAAGAGATTTTTTTGTTTTGGTTTTTTTTTTTGCTTTTGCTTTTTTAAGAGAACAGAACTATGATCGCAACTTAGAAAGAGGCCCTGCCTGGGTCAAGCTTATATGGCTTGGTACTCATCCCATCAGCCTCTGCCTCATGAAATCCCCCCTGGAAGACCTTCTTGCATCGCACCGACCCACTTCCTGAGCCTCTGTCCCCAGCTGGGTGTTCCTCAGCTCAGATTCCAAAACCTCCCCTGGGGAGGTTTCTCCTGTCCTGTCCCAGCTGTATCCCTCTGATATCGTCCTGCATCTTGGCCCAGGGTAGTAATACTAACACATGTTACTTGGAATACATTGCTTATCCTGGGCCAGGTATTAGGCTGAAGGTTCTCCTTGCTTGTGAACAACTTAGGAAGTAGGTGCTCTTATAGCCCCATTCTAAGTGAATAAAATGAGGTAGTCTAAGATAAGTAACTCCGCGAAGGTCACACAGTCAGTGAGGATTAACGCGCTTATGCCCTGACATTTGTCCTCCAACTGTGTAGAGACAGTGCCGCCATCCAGTCTGATCTGTTTTTCTGCCTCATCCTGTGCCCCCGCCAGGCGAGAGTTTGAGGCCTTCTTTCAAAAGACGCACAGCTTTGACCTCTCTGCCTGTCCTGCTTCAAGTTCCTTTAGGCTGGGGGTGCTTCGAGTGTAGTTCTTGGATCTGTGGCATCAGAAAAACTTGGAAATTTGTCAGAAATGCACATTCTTAGAGTCTCCCAGAACTACTGAAGCAGGAGCTCTATTTTTGCCAAGCCTGCCCGGTAGTTCTGCTGCCTGAGAACCCCTGGGGAGTCCAGGGGAGAGCTGAAGCCTTTTCATCCCACTCTCAGGTGGCTTTGCAGACACCGGATGCAGAAAGTGACAGTTCTGGCCCAAGTGTTTTCTTCTTCTTTTTCTTGTGTGAGGTTGTTGTTTGTTTTCTCATCGCATTTGTGAGAAATGACTCAGATCTGGCTGAAGAGAAAGCGTGTGAATTCCTTAACTGTCACACACTACTATTGTGTTTTCACATTTGTGTGTAGCCTAAAAGAAAGTGAAAATAAGCACAAAGAAATCCAAACCATGGGCTTTAGCATCTGGGTGCCAAGTCTGCCTAGGGGAGGGCTGGGAATCCGTGCACTTGAAATCTGCCTCTGCAATGCTGGTGCAGGCCAACCCTCCACCAGCCTGCCACTTGCTCAGGGGGCACAGACACCTCACTGGCAACTGCATTCTGGGGTTCAAAGGATTGGGGCCTTGGGCTCTTCTTCAGTACAGCCCAAGTCTCTACCACTTTAAGCTCCTTCCCAGGGCACAGCCATGGGTTTGAGCCAAGCTTCTGCCACTTACCTGCTGTGTGATCTTGGGCAAATTGCTTGGCTTTTCTGGGTGTGGAATAACACTAAGTCCTACTTTCCTGTCTTGTTTGCATGGAGGACAAAATGTATGTCATACCGTGGTGTCATTTAATAGTAGTGTGACTCTAAAGAGTTACTTGGCCTTTCTAGGCTTGTTTATTACCCTGTAACTTGGGTTTACTTAGAACATATACTTCATCCAGATTTTGGACTTAAAAGTTGTATATAAATCTTAGAACAAACCTACACAACAGTAAGCACTCTTGCAATATTAGCCGCTATTGTTAAATGCATAGACAGGGTCTGGAAACAGTAAGTGCTCAATAAATGACAGCTACTGTTACTACTAGTTTCCATCCTTAACGTGTAGACAGTTCCAACCTCAAAAAGTCTTAAGGCTGCTTCTCTGTTTCTGGCTTCTAGGGTCCTCATCTCTCTGATACCTTTAAGGAGTTTAAAGCTGTGAGTTTGGATTTCTGCTCTTTCTGCAGGTTTATCTGTGGTCTGACCTTGAGCTCTAGACATGGCTCAGGTCTCCTGCTGTTTTGCTCTTGGCCTGGTTTCAGCTTTTTTTTTTTTTTTTTTTTTTTTTGTTCGGGGCTTCAACTCCTCTCCTCAGGGCATACCTCACCAGAGTGAAGCCCTGGCTCTGTTACTCCCTAGTGGTGTCACTTTAGACAAAGGATTTAATCTCAGTTCTGTCATCTGTAAAATGCAGCAATGAATGCCTATTTCACAGGGTTTTCTGATGGCTTAAATAGTTATGTGTGCAAACGTTCAGCATGGTGATTGATGTTTATTACTTCAGTACTTCTGCCTATGCAGTAAATCTCATAATCATTCTGAACTATGTATACTGATATTTAAAAGAGCAAAATAATCTTCCCTACTTGTACCAGGGATGGTCAGTCACCTCACATTATTCAATCCCTCTTTCGCTCTCATTATTTTGAGTTTACTTGGGTGAGGGAGAAACAGCAATGCATAACAAAGTTCATGCTTTGCTGCCTCCTTTGCAGCTTCATATCACCAAAGATACAAAGCAAAGTGTCTGTGGCAGTTGGATGGAACTGTGTTCCTTCCCCCAAAAGATATACTAAAGTCCTAATCCCCACAGATTTGACCTTATGTGGAAATAGGGCCTTTGTTAAAAGTAGTCGAGCTGAACTGAGTGCATGAGGGTGGGCCCATAATCAATACAACTAATCTCTTTATTTAAAAGGACAATTTGGGGGAGAAGCTGGTACTACCAGTCTGAAAGCGTGAGTAAAGCGGTGCTGGCGTTTCCTGGCGCAGTGGCCTCGGTTTGCCTAAACAAGAAATGAAGATTACTCGGCAGAAACAGGCCAAGAAGTGTCTTGGCCTCTTTTGGAACAATTTTGATGTCCGGGAGCTGTAGCAGATTCTGCTGGACGGCACTTTGTGTCAGGTGGCGCCTCCATCCAGCTGCATGAGCAGCTGCCCTGTTCCTTGATGGGGGAGATACAGCTGCACACGACCAGATGTGTGTTAAAGGAGTTACAAACATTGGGAAAGGTCTTGTTTTTTTTTGGTGCTTTGAACAATTTATTTAGCTGAAATGGATTTACATTTGTTTCTGAAGTGACTTCCTTTAATTTCATACATCTTTTCCCTGTAATGATTTACAGGATCTTCAAGCTAATATGAATATTTTATAAATACTTGAATATCTGGGTATACAACTGCACAATACCTTAGCAATATCTTTCAGCAAGAAAAACACTGAAAGGAACTGGAAGGGCTGGGGAAATAGCTCAGTAGAGTAAGAGCTTGCCTGGCAAGTGCAAGGGCCTGAGTTCAATCCCCAGCTCTGCCAAAAAGAAAAAAAAAAAAAAAGAAAGAAAGAAAAGAAAAACACTGAAGAGTAAAGACTTCACACAATTAACTAGGTATAGTAAATATCTGCTGCAAATATTTCTGAGGTAAGAAGGCACCACATATCTATTCAACTAAGAAAACCACCCTTACAATACAGGATGATTTTATTTTTACATGGGACCTAGAACACTTAAGCTGCCAATTAGGTACTGAATGGCAGAGCAACACCCCCAGTTTATGCCATGAATTCCTAGGGAATGGGTTCTAACAACTCAGGTTCTTTTCCATTGGTCCTCACAAAATACACTTCTCTGGGAGGCGCAGGCTGGTGCTTCAGTTGAATCCAGGTACCTTTCTCTTTGGCTTCCCTCTTTTTCTGCTCATTTTCCTTAACACGTTTCAGGAAGCTATCATGACATTTTGAGTGTTTAATATGCTCAATACGCACATTAATCCTCTTGGCAAGTATCTTGCCCTTAACTTGCTTGTTTATAACAATGCCAACAGCATGCTGGGTAACATTATTCCCGTTTGGTCATGGTAACATTTCTTTTTTTTTTCTTTTTTTTTTTTTTTTTGCGGAACTGGGGATTGAACTCAGGCCCTTGCGCTTGCCAAGGAAGCGCTTATTCCACTGAGCCATCTCCCTGGCCCCTATGGTAACATTTCTGAGGCATTCCTTTTTGCACAGTACCCATTCCCTCGATGTCTACAGTGTCACCCTTTTTTTAGATTCACATGTAAGTGGCCAAAGGATCAACCCCATGTTTTCTAAAAGGCCTGGAAAACATATACCGGGTTTCCTCCCTCTTGCCCTTGGTGCTAGTCATTTTGGCAAATTACTGGAAGATGGCGGTTCTGGCCAAAAGGCTGGGAAAGGATGTGTATGGTGCAAAACCAATTGCACAGAAATGCTAAGTTCAAAACTGTTCCCATTTCAAGAATGCAGTGAATGGATCTGACTGTCTGCTCTGCATGGTTGAAGAGGGAAATCCTCACCATTATTTTGTAGCAACACAGAAGCAGAATTTATTTATGAAAGTGAGAAAAAACCTGGAGTTCCTCTCGTATTTATTATTCAGAACTCTAAGGTCTTGGACAAACCCTCACCCAAAACAATTGCCTTTGTTGCATCAGCACATGAGAAAGAAAGTATAAAGCAACTCAAGAAGGAACAGGGTTTAATGAAAAATCCTGAGCAGAGAAAAAGAAAAAAAAAACAACACAAGAAAATAAGGGCCCCAATCCTCTCAGTTGTTTGAAGAAAAAGAAAAAACTCAAGACACAAAATCACCTGCCTCAGAAAAGAAAAAGAGCAAGGATCCGGAACAGATCCACCTCTGTGGTACCTTCTGAGAAGCAGGATCCCAAGGCGTAGGGCATTATTTGGATTCTTCCAACGGCATTTGAGCACGTGAAGTGGATTTGTTATTAAAACTGTAGAGTATGTATGACAGAAGTTTATGACTAAACTCATTTTTGTAAATGAATATTGACCTTTATACTTTTGTGTAAGATAAAAAGAATGGTTGGGCTTGAAAAAAAAAATAAATAAAAGGACAATTTGGACGCTGAGACAGACAAATACAGCTGGAGGATGACACAAAAACACATGGGATGGGGGATAGGGAAGTGAGCGGAGCAAATTGGTCAGAGGCTAGGAACACCAAGGACAGAGCCTGGATAAAAGGAAGGAGGGATTCTTCCCTGGAACTGTTGATGAGCATGGCTCTGCTGACACTGCACTGCAGGCATGAGAAAGTAAATTCCCATTGTTTTAAGTCACCAGTAATTGGCACTTGGTTCTAGCAATTCTAGGAAATTCCTATGGGTAGAATCTGGGGAAGCCTGAATAAAATGATGGCCATGAAAATATTTTGCAAACTTCCCACTTCTATGAATATACAGAACATTTTTGTTTGGGTTTGGGTTCAAACTCTACCAACTTGTGAGGATTTTCCTGCTTCAGTCTCCCGAGTCCTGGGATTACAGGCATGTAATATGAATTACATGCTAGGCCTCCAGACGAATTTTTGAATTAGCTTCTGAGTAAGACAGCTACTGAATCTTCCAGAGCACTTTTGTGTATGCTTAGCACTGAGCAAGCATCCTGAAGAACCAAGTTGTCAGTCTCTGTCTCTGGGAGTCACAAAATAGCTGAGAAATGTCACCAGACTGGGAGTGGAAAACAACAGTGGAACTCTCAGCTATGGCGATTAAAAGTCAAATGAG
>PVKA01028329.1:11642-29622 GCA_004027165.1 Ctenomys sociabilis
AAAAAAAAAAAAAAAAAAAAAAAAAAAAAAAAAAAAAAAAAAAAAAAAAAAAAAAAAAAAAAAAAAAAAAAAAAGTCAAATGAGCAAGGGTCTATGGAGTTAGACACAAATGCTCTCAGTACTATCACATCTTGGGGCTAGGTGCAAGAGAGGAGGTGACACTGTCCTAGACTTTGGTGGATGCGCCAGAGTGTGTTGGTATAGAGAAGGAGAAATGCCTTGAAGTCAGAGACAGCTTCTTTTTCTTTTTCTTTTCTTTTTTTTGCGGAACCAGGGATTGAACTCAGGCCCTTGCGCTTGCCAGGGAAGCGCTTATTCCACTGAGCCATCTCCCTGGCCCCTAGAGACAGCTTCTTGGAGGAGACACACTTTACTTGTTTGTGGGATTCAGAAAGCCAAGGACAGAGGAATCATCCTGTGCAGAAAGGCCTCTGAACACATTTGACCTGGGTTTTGAGTTGGTAAGGTCAGAGAGGCCTAGAAGAGGCCAGTAAATAAAAAGGATTTTATTAAAAACTAACACAAAAGAACGATACGTGACCTGGATCTCCCGAGGATGAGCTAGCACTCCACGAGGTGGAGAAGACAGAAAGCACTGCTGAGTTCTGCCAGGGATAGAAAAAGTTTCCCTGAGCCAAGATTCAGTTTCCTGAGGATCCCATCCGCCTAGACGCGGGAGCTCTACGGTCCGAGGTCGCCTCTTGCATAGACGTCCAGAGGGCTCCGCCCGGACGACTGCAGCATGACAGCAGGCCCAGCTGAATGCTTTATGTCCTTTATGTCCGAATCCACCAATGGGCCGGTGGCACTCGGTTGCCAGGGCTACGGAGCGCGCGTGGGCGGGACCTAGGCGCCGGGGGCGGGGCTTGGGCGGGGCTTACAGAAGCAGGGGGCGGGCGGAAGGCAGGGCGTGGGGTGGGCGGCTGCTGGGCGCGCGGGGCGCAGGCCTCCGGGTCGCGGCCAGGGGGAGCGAGAGTGAGCGGAGGGCGGAGGGTCGCTCGCCCGGAGACCTATGGGCCGAAGCCGTGTAAATGCGTTTTAAGGCGAGTGCAGGGGGACGCGCTTCGGGCGCCTCGGGGAACCGAGCGGCTGCCGCGGCTTCAGGGCTGACCTGTCCCCTGGCTCTCTTGCCTCTTTTCAGCAGGGGCCTCGGCTCCGCAACCGCCACTCCTCCCCGGAGGACTGCACAAGTTTCGAGGTCACCGGCGATCCCCCCTAGCAGCGCATCTGGCTCTGGCCCCCGCGAGGGAGGACGGGGCTTGGTAAGGGGGTTGGGGGCGGGGCACGATCCTGCACCCCAGGGCCCACCGAGACAGAACCTTGGTGGTCGTTTTGGCGCGGAGCTCGCGGACCCCGCCCACCACGTGGCTCCCCCATGTGCGCCTAGAATGCTAGCATGTCAGGCCCAACCATTTCCAAGCGGGGAAACTGAGGCCCAGGGAGCGGTCAAAGACTGGTTGTGGTCCTGCAGCAGAGAGTGAATTTTAACTTGAGTTCTCGATTTCGGGTGGGAAAGCTTTGGTGTGCCATATTCTGAGTGGGCGCACTCAGGACGGGGGCACCCAGCCTTCTCAAACGTCCTGCAGCCTTGCTCATTTTTTCTTTTCCATCTTCCAGAATGCAGTATTTTAGAATTGGAAAAGATCTCCAAAACAAGCCATCCATTTTACAGATAGGGCGACTGAGGCTGTGGCGTGCCATCTGTACATACAATGCCTTGTCCCAGTGTAGAACCTAGGATTCCTGATCATAGCTTACCCTTCCCAGCCAATTTCAGATCCGCACGCCTGTGCTGGTGGCAGGGTGGGGGGGTGACTAGATGGGAAGCCCTGGCCTGGGAGGTCTGCCCGCCCCCCCTCAGCGGGCACCCTTCCCTCCCACCCCGCAGTGTTGCATACTTTCTAACGGCGGTGGCTGCGACAGCAGCAGTGGCTCCATCCAACCCCTCCTGCTCGGCTTGGCATGGCTGGCTACCTGAGTGAATCGGACTTTGTGATGGTGGAGGAGGGCTTCAGCACCCAAGGCCTGCTGGAGGAGCTCACTCGGGGGGTCTCACGGGCCACCACGGTGAGGGGCTGGGAATGGGGGTGGGCCCTGGACCCCTCCTTCGGAAGGGCCTCATCTTATTCTTTCACTTATTTGGTATTCAGTCCATGCTATGTTCAAGACACTGCTTATTTTATCACCAATTCTTCATACTCTCCATTGCCTTTTTTTGTGTCTCCTGCATTGAAGAACAAGCAGCACTAACATCATGGACCCCGCCCTCCAGGTTGAAGTCTGGCAGCACCTCTCCCTTGCCCCCTCCTGCACCTCCCAACTCCAGGCTGTACCTAGCTCTGTGAATTCTGCCTGCTTAAACAGCCCTCCAGGGCGCTAGCAGAGAATGTCCTTGGTAGTCTAGTTCTCCCCGCCCAACAGGCCCCTGATCTTGTTTCAAACTACGCCCTCTAACAGTACAGTAGCTTGATTAAAATGATTGCTACAAAGTCAAGCCTGCTTCTGCAGCCCCATTGCTGGCCTTTATAATTCCTCAGTTTATAGTATGCTCCATCATAGCTGATTGGCTGTGTTCTGATTTTGAGGGTGCTATTTGCTTATTTTGTAGAAACTCCCAGGTAGCATTTATTCAAGGAACTTGTAATTACTGCAGGGTTCATTCTCTTCCAGATCTAAAGTCCCTTCAAGGGTAAATCCTTGTTGGTCACTTCTGTCCCCTAGCATTACATCTGACAGCAAGTAGGCATCACTGCATGGCAAGGAACTTGAATCCCAGGGAGGTTTAAATGATATGATTTCACTGCAGCTTCTTCATACATGTTCAACCATCAGTCATTGATGACCACTTGTCCACCAGCTTAATTTGTGGTGGCAGTGGGATGACCTCGAGGCTTCACTGAGTACCTGTATGTGACAGGCACTGTGCTCTAGGTCATAGCTGCTGCATCCAGCTTCTAGTTGAAAGTTTTACCTGCAGTGAAGGGAAAAACTAGAGCTGATTGATCACAGAGCCTTGAATGCCAGGCTAGGGAGTTGGCTTTCTATCCTGCAGGGTTGGGGAGTACCAGAAAACATTAGAGCAACAGGAAACATTACAGCTTCGTGGCCAGAGCTGAGCCGGAGCAGGGACTTGGAAGGACTATGACACAAGGGGGTTTCATGTCCATCCACCTCTTGTTGTGCAGGATGAGGTCGCCGCCTTCTTCGTGGCTGACCTGGGCGCCATAGTGAGGAAGCACTTCTGTTTTCTGAAGTGCCTGCCACGCGTCCGGCCCTTTTACGCTGTCAAGTGCAACAGCAGCCTGGGTGTGCTGAAGGTCCTGGCTGAGCTGGGGCTGGGCTTCAGCTGTGTCAACAAGGTGAGCCCCTGCCCCTGTTGAGCATTGGCCTTCGATGCCCACAGACTGCAGCCCTTCTGGTGTGGGTGGGCCCTGGGGAGCAGGGCTCCCCTGCTTTCGGGAAGGCCCCTGCCCAGGAGGGCACTCAAGGGACAAGGGGAGAAGAAATGGGTATGGAATTTGATTTTGTGTGTTCCTGGGTAGGTGGGTCACTTTTTAATGGAGGCTTAAAGTGTTTTGGCACAGAGCTATGAGTCTGGGCCTTCTAATTACAACAAAAGAAAAACACATCTATGTTGTTGGTTTTATTTTATCTTTTATGATGTTGATGTGTGACTCTATTTTCCTAACTGATGCTTTTAGGGTATTGTTGTTGCTGCCAGTTCTACAGTCTTTCTAATTTGAGTTCTGTTGTTGTCCTTTTTTGGGGGGATGGGGTACTGGGAATCGAACTCAGAGCCTTACATTTTTCAGGCAGGCACTGTGCCACTGAGCTAAGCCCCCAGCCCCTCTACTGTTGTCTTGAGTCTCCATTGCTGTCTTTTGACTGACTTTGCTTAAATATTATTACTCAACAGTCACTGAACTTCAGCGTTGTGCCAACTGAGCTAGGTAGGCTGGCAGTGCAGCACTGACTACCACAGGCTCTGCTGTCCTTGAGTAGCATGTTTAGTTCATACATGTTCATGCTACTCCTACCAGACGAAAAGCTTTTAAGCTATGAAGTTTCATCAGAGTATAACTCTGAGCATATTTTCATTCAGTCAGCAAAATATTTACTGAGAAGCTTCTATGGGACTAAATACTATTTTAGGTGGGAATTTAACTATGAATAAAACAAAACCAGAAAAGCCCTCCTGTTAGATCTTGATTCTAAAACAAAAGAATTAAACAGTGAAAGTATATAGAAGTTCAGGTGGTAAGCATTGTGGAAAAATAATAGGAAGTAGGGAATGTGGGGGGAGAGGTTCATGCTTTTAGATTGTCTGGGCAAAGAAGGTACTGGAGAGATTCATATGCAGATCTAAAGGAGGTGAGGGGTTGGGTAAGGGAGATAAATAGGGGCAGTGTTCCAGGCAGAGCGAACAGCAAGTGCGAAGGCCTGAGACGGAAGCGAGCCTGCCCAGCACTGCTCTGTATATTACCTCTGCCATCATTTTCTTGGCAGTTGGCAATGGTTGTTCTGAAAGAAACCCCTTTTAAGCCTTCCCTGGCAATGTGGCTGGATGTTGGAAGGAGAGTTCTAGAAGGCAGACACTTCAGGGCCAGGACCTTTGCTCTCGCTGTGTTGCCTCCTGCAGCATGCTGAGCCTCCACATGAGTGAGAAGGAACAGAAAATCCTTTAATCCCTGGTCCAGGGGAGAGGATAGGACCAGCTGCACTGACCAGAGTCTGCTGCTTTTGGGAGCAGCGCTGGGTCATTGGAGCCTCAGGAGCTGGACTCTAAAGGGCATCGCTCTGGGGTGTTAGGGCATCGAAAGAGACAGAGACAGCGACTCAGAAGCTTCTGTGTTGCTCAGTGTGTCTGCAGTGCCAGGCATTTTGCCAAGCATTTTCTGTACATGATCTCATTTGGTTCTTGGAACAACGCTGTGAGGTCAGATTCTGACAACAGCCTGGTAAAGATGAATTCAACATAAAAGGAAGCAAGGTACAGGAATCGAGTGACCTGTCCAGGGTCGTGTGCTGGAGCTGGCAGTTTGAACCTAGCAAGGTGGTGGTGGGACTCCACCTTGCTATTGTGTCTTCCAGTGCCTGAGTAGGCGGCGGGGCTGAGCTGACAGATGCCCTCATTTCATAGCAAGGGTGAGGAGAGGTGTTTGGTGGGATCAGAAGACCTTTTGTGTTTTTACTGAAGGGTGGCTCCCAGACAACTTTTGTTTTGGTCAGTACTGAGGATTGAACCAGGGCACCCTAATTACAACCCTAGACTTCCAACTTTTCTTAAAGGGCAGAAACTGCCCTCTTCTGGTTGGTTCTAGTGGGTGGCTATGCTTAATGACGCCATGCCGTGCCTTACTGGACATTCTTTTTTTTTTTTTTTTTTTTGTCTTTTTGAGACAGGGTCTCACTATGCAGTTCAGGCTGGCTTTAAGCTCACTTTGTAGCTCAGGCTGGCCTTGAACTCACAACAATCCTCCTGCCTCAGCCTCCCGAGTGCTGGGATTACAGGCCTGCGCCACCATGCCCGGCTTGTTACTGGACATTCTTAACCAAGGGTCTAGCGTGAGCTAGGGCTGGAGGTACACACACTCAGTGGACAGGCTCCAGGGTCAGGGGCACACACCAACCACAGTTTGCCCAAGGCCTCTGGTCCACCCAGCCTCCTCCCCAAGGATCTTGTGTCATCGTTCCTGTCCTCAGCGCTTGTCCTCTTTTGGCTGGCTCCCGTAGCCTCCTCCCATCTTCAAGAGCCTTCCCTGGATACCACATCCTCTTCTGGCCCAATCCCTTGCTCCTCCTTGTGGCCACACTCAGCAGAGTAGTCTGCATTCAGCTGTGCTGAGCCTATTTTACTCAGGCTCCATTCCGTAAGCGTTTCTCAGCCTCTACTCTTACCCAAGCATTTCCTCTGACCAAGGTACCCAGGGACCACCAGAATCCAATGAACACTTTATTTGAAACAGTAACTATGAATTATTGAATTAATACATTCATTCACTCAGCCAGAGAGAAAGGTGATTATCAACTTTATATCTCCACAGGTAATCACTGCTGTAGGTTTGCTGGATGCGTAGCAAAAAACAGTATGTACAAAGTACATCAATGATCTACAGGAAGTATATAAAATATTCTCTGATCTTTGTAAGAAAATATAAAAGCTGTTCTTTTGGCATAGACTCTTCTATAATTGCTTCACTTTTTTTTTTTTTTCAAAACCAGGGATTGAACTCAGGCCCATGCTCTTGCCAGGGGAGTGTTTATTCCACTGAGCTATCTCCCCAGCCCCTTTTCTCTCTCTGTCTCTGTCTCTCTGTCTCTCTCTCTGTCTCTCTCTCTCTGTCTTTTATATTAGCTTCAAATTCAGAAGGTTTTGGACACATGTCTGTATTGATTCTTCTAGGCCTGGTCTAGGGATAGCCGCACAGCTACTATGGGGCCAAATACTATTTTATTCTATGGTATTCCTGGCTTTCTGCCCAGAAACATATTCTTTATTATTATTATTATTTTTTGTGGTACTGGGGATTGAACTCAGGACCCTGCTCTTGCCAGGCAAGTACTTATTCTACTGAGCTATCTCCCTGGACCCATATTATTATTATTTAAAATTTTTTTTCTAATACTAGGGACTGAACCAGAGCCATACACATGCTAGACAAGTTCTCTACCATTAAGTAACAGTCCCAATCCTTTTACAATCATGCATCACTATTCCAACCCCTTTTTTAAAAAAATTCTCAACAATAACATACATATCTAAAGACCTCAAAAGTATATAAGATGATGCAGGCTTTGTGGTACATCCTATGATCCCAACATTCAGGAGGCTGAGGCAGGAGATTTGTGAGTTTTTTTTTGCAGGACTGGGGTTTGAACTCAGGCCCTTGCTCTTGCCAGGGAAGCGTTTATTCCACTGAGCCATCTCCCCAGACCCAAAATTTGTGAGTTTAAGAGGCCAGCTGGACCACAGCAAGACTCTTATCTCAAAAAAGAAAAAGGATATAAGTGCAGGGTCCATGCTGGTGTGGATCTGTCCCCTTCCTTCCTGGTCACTTCTGATGGCTCATCTGGGCGTTCTCATATGTGGCTGGATTTCACTCCCTCCTCACCTCCCCACCGGTCCCAGGAGCTGGCTCTTCGGACCTTGTGTCACTCCAAATGCAGCATTCCTCTGTATTCTGTTTTAGGGCTCCCTGTCTTGTAAACTGGGCCTTCTCTCAGAGAACTTCATTTTCTCCCTTCTCAGTCTGTTGTCCAGAACACATCTCCTCCCGGGGTCGGCCACTAATCAACCTCCCCAGTTGCCCCTCGGGCCCCTTCTCCTGTGGTCACAATGATAAGTGGTGAGAACTTACACTTAAAATACAAATCTGATCTTGCCATTTCTCTTCTTGAAACTCTTAGAATTCTTTTCCATCATGTGCAAAGTAAAGTGAAAATTCACATGCAGGCCTCCTGGTTTCCTAGGGGGCCCTGCCCACCTCCTCCTGACTTTATCTTGACCACTGGAGCATTCCCTGCCTCTTGATTCAGCTAAAAACATTCTTGCCTGGGAAGCACTGCACAAAGCTGCTCCTCTCCTGGAAACATTCTTTCCTTCCCTAGGGTCATGGCTGGTGGCCCCTGCTGGCATCTGCCTATATTTCTGATCCCCAGGCTGTGCTTTATCCCTCTCAGTCAGATCCTTTTGTCCCACATTCTCTAGCATCCTGTACTTTCTCATTACACCTCTGAACCATTTGCGATTCCACCACCATGGTACCTTCTTGTGACTGCCTGTCTCCCCAGCAGCTGAAAGCTCCATGGGATCTGAACCTATCAGCTGTACTCACAACCTGTTTTCATTGGCACCTGTCACAGAGCTTGGCAACTCAGTAGACGCTGAAGAGAGAGCTATCAGTGCAAGTTTGGAGCCTGACCGCTACAATCCCAGCTGTGCTATTAAAAGCTGTGTTGTAGCTAGGTGAGATAGTGCATGCCGGTAATCCCAGCACTCGGAGTCTGAGGCAGGACAATCTCTGCAAGTTTGAGATGTAGCCTGGACTACAAAATGAGTCTGAGGCCAACCTGAACTACACAGCCCTTGTCTCAAAAAGACAAAACAAACAAACAAAAACCAATAACAACAAAAAATTGTTATGATTTAGGACAAGTCGCTTAACCTCTCTGAACCTCTTTCCTACCTACAGTAATAGTATTATGAAGATTAAATGAGAATGTGTATAAAATTTTAATGCAGTAGCTGGCATATAGGAAGCATTTTGAGAATAATATTTAGTACTTAAATATTTACAATCAAAGCTAAATCCTAGGTCCCCACAGGAAGCAAACTTACACATCCACTCCAATTCAGACAATGTGGGCCGGTGAGATAGCTCAAAGGACCAAAATGCCTGCTTAGGCAAGCTTCGGCAGGTGCAGGGACTGCGGTTCACAACACATGCTGGGCTAGCCCCGCCCCAGGGCAGGCTGGGCTGACCAGAGTCCGGCCGTAGTGGCACACGCCTGTAACCTCAGCACTGCAGAGGCTGAAAGCAGGAGGATCACCACGAGTTCGAGCTGCATAGTGAGACCCTATAACAACCAAGTACATAAAAAGAAGGGGCCAAATACATAAAAAAAAAAAAAAGATGGCTCAGTAGAATAAGCACTTCCCTGGCAAGCACAAGGGCCTGAGTTCAATTCCCGGTTCCAGAAAAAAAAGAAAAGAAGGATAAACCTCAGACCATGTGTGCGTATGGGCAAAGCCTCACCTGGGAAGCAAGCTGGGATGGCAGCAAGCCCGGCTCCAGAGCTAGACCTTTGGGTCCCACTCTGCTGTCCACTGACTGCTGTCACGGGCAGGTGGAGCTTGGGGAACTCAATTTTGTTCACTGTAGAATGTTACCGGTAAATACTTATAGGATGGTTATAACGTATATGAATACCTACTGAGGAAAGGTTGCTAAATCAGAAGTATTGCCTTATCAACTCAGGATAGCTTTAGGAGGCTCTGAACTCTCCATGTCCATGGAGCGTTAGACTTGAGCTTGAAAATTGTTTTTACCTCCCCTTCGCTACAAGGTCTCTGAACTTAGTCTTCTCTGTAGAACAGAATTGATGCTCATTTTATTAGGTTATTGTGAGGATTGAGTAAAATAGTGAACTTAGAGCAGGGGCTCGATCCAGCCAGCCCCCCGCTTTCCTGAAGCACTAACCTCAGCTGGCTCATGCACACATCCACTGTCTGCGGCCGCTTTGGTGCTGCAGCAGCAGCTGAGCAGCTGCAGTGGAGGCTGTGCGGCTCGCGGAGTCCGCCCCCCTCTAGAAGCTTGTCTGCACCCCATCACGGCTGTGAGCATCACTGCCCACATCACTGAAGCAGCAATCACACAGAGCCGGGCTCTAGAAAGGTCAGGAAGGGCTGTGGTATAGCTCAGTGGTGCAACTGTGCCTGGCATACGTGAGGCCCTGGGTTCCATCCCCGCAGGACTGCAATAAAACAAAAAATAATAGCAACAAAAGCCAAGTAGCAAAAATCACTGTCAACTCCTTCTCCTCCTCCACCACCACCACCACTACCCCCATCGTGGCAACAGGAAAAAAAAAAAATAGGAAGAGGCCCTGAGGGTGCACTGAGCCTGAGCCACCCTACATAGTGTTCTGCAGAGCACAGACCTTTGAGACTAGGTGGAATGTGTCACAAAGTCTCGGTTTTGTAGACTTTCTAATACATGACGCAATATTCTTATTCATTAAATTGGCAAAATTATATATTTAATGAATAAGAATATTCAAAATCACAACATTGCTCTTTGCTATATCACCTAAAATCTACTTGTCTACACATCTCCAAGGATACAACACATTGTTATTAACTGTAGTCACTGAGAGGGATAGTAGATCTCTTGAATTTATTCCTTTGGGGACTGTGTATCCTCCCATGTATCAAGCTCTCCACGCACACGCACACGCGCGCGCGCACACACACACACACACACACACACACACACACATCCCTCTAGCCCCGGGCAGCCATCGTTCTGCTGTTTGTTGGAGTCTGACTCTTTCGGATGCCACAAATGAGTGACATCATGCACTATTTGTGTTTCTATGCCTGGCTTATTTAACTTAGCATAATGTCCCCAGCTTCATTCACGTTGTTACAAATGACAGGATTTCCTCCTTTTTTTAAATGGCTGAATAGCGGTGCATTGTGTCTGTGTTACAGTTTCTGTATCTGTTCTCCCATCAGTGAATGTCTGCGTCGGTCTGTGTCTTGGCTATTGTGCATTGGGCTGCAGTGCGCACGGGAGTGCAGACACTCCTTCACATACCCATTTCCATCCTTTTGGATATACACCAAGAATGGGATTCTGGAGCCATATAATAGCTCTATTTTTAATTTTTTGAGGGACTTTCCTATTTTCCAAGTACATGCTTAAGTCTGCCAGGAAAATGTCATAAGCCTGTTGTTAGGGCCACCAGGAGTCTTTTGCAGACCTTTGTGTAAGTTAGAAAATGTCCTCCTTCCTTAAGACACTTATGTGTTATAATAAATGTGCTGATTTTGTTCGAGTGAGATGTTTCATGGCAGGAAGTCATAATGGATGTGCTAATTTAAGCTGTATTTGCTGTGAGCAGGAGCCAGCGGGGTTGTGCAGTGTACTGCCTATTGATTGTACGTAGCAGTTATAGCCATCAGAGAATGGTCAATGAGCTTCGAGTCCTAACTTTTTGTTTATCTGTTGTCTTGAAGGCATGGCCCACTTATTATGTAGCTCTGACTGCCCTTCGTTTCTGTTTCCTTGGGCTCCATGGATCAGTAGGTCCTGGTGTCCTTACCACCACCTTTGGGGCTCTACAGGCAGAGATGGAGTTAGTCCAGCACATTGGTGTCCCTGCCAGTAAGATCATCTATGCCAACCCCTGTAAGCAGATTGCACAAATCAAGTATGCTGCCAAGCACGGGGTGCAGCTGCTGAGCTTTGACAACGAGGTGGAGCTGGCAAAGGTGGTCAAGAGCTACCCCAGTGCCAAGTAAGCTGGGAATCAAGCATGCAGGGCTGAGGTCTGGGCTTCCGGGTGAGGGTGGAGGGAGTGGAGGGGGTACCGGGAGAGGGCTTGCCCTGGATGTGGCCACTGTCACGGGAGGTCACGTGGGTAACTCCTGGGTTGGACCCAGGATGTCAGGCCTGGTTAGATCAAAGGCAGAATTAACCGGTGATAGCTCCAGGCAGAAAGGGCTGTGGCAGAGGGGTCAAAGTCATAAGCTTGAGAGAAGCAGCAGGGTAGGGCAGGAAAGCTCCAGAAGGAGGCCTTGAAGAATGAGTAGAATTTGGGGAGGGTGTGAACAGCAAAGTATATAAGTCAAATCATGGGTGTTAGAAGCAGTATGTGTGTTGAGGGGCGAGCAGAAATCTGATGTGGCTGGAACATGCTGTGGGTGATGGGTGAAGGACACAGTCAGTGATGCTGGTCACTGGTAGGGCTCTAATGCAGATGGATCTCCCGGGGATCCAGGGAGGGGTTTGGGTAAAGGGTAGGCTAGGAGAGGGGCTATTCTGGCTCACCCAAAAAAGCTTCCATCATGTTGCTGGGTTTTTACTTTGAAAAGCAGTTCCCCTCATATGTGCAAAGTTTGAGAACTTTGCCTGGCGTGGAGGTATCTGGAGGAACTAGAGCTGCCCCCTGGGGAAACTGATGCTATGCAGCCCATGCAGGTGAAGTGGGAACGTGTGCTGCGATGTTTGGAGACTGAGTTGGACAGAGCTCGAGGTTGACTGGCTGTGCAGGGGGATGATGGGCTTAGAAGACTGAAAGCCCGCCTGGCTCTAAGCCATGGGAGTTCGCAGGCCTGGACCCAGAGGAGACAAGCGGTAGCCAGGCTCACCCCGCAGAGGTCAATGTGTGTCTCATTAGGATGGTTCTGTGCATCGCCACTGACGACACCCATTGCCTGAGCCGCCTGAGCATGAAGTTCGGAGCACTGCTGAAGTCCTGCAGACATCTGCTTGAAAATGCCAGGAAGAGCCACATGGAGGTAGTGGGTGTGAGGTGCGCACTGGGAGCCCCACATCCCTCCCACACCCAATCCAGACTTTTTCCCAGGACCTCCAAGCAAGGCCGCTCCTGGGCCCAGAATTCTGCTGGTTAAGAACTTCCTCTCTTTGCAGAGAAGGTCTGAAATGTCCCCAGCCCTATGGTCTCCCAGGAGGCTCTGCCCACTGGGACCTGGCCGTGAGAAAGTTCTGTCAGCCTGTGGGCCAGAGGTTCTGCAGCCACACCCTGGAACTGCCTCTTCTTCCAGGGATGTGGAAGAATAAAGACCATTTGTGCAGCTTCATTAGGCTGTACGTGAAGCTCAGTGTGCATGTCCATTACCCCTGGCCTTGTGTGGTAGAGGCCCTAATGCCTGCTCTGTGGGTAAGGAGGCACGCTGAGGAACTTGGCTAGGTTACAGCCCTGACTGGCAGGCCTCTCCAAATCTGGGTAATTGGGGGACTTGGCTCTCATCCTAGCAGGGTCCTCTAGAGGCAGTGTGGAGGAATGAGTGGCGCAGTGTCTCCTGCCCCTTCCTAACTGGCCACAGGGCCCTTTGTGACCCATTCAACATTTCAGGCCCTCAGTCACTGCATCAGTAACATGGGTACACTGTCCCACATGTCTGCCCAAGATTGCCACTGGCTGGGCTGAGGCTGGAGCGTCAGGGAATTCTGTGTGCAAGCAGAGGCTGTTCCTCCCTTTCCAGCTTTCACGTTGGCAGCGGCTGTCCTGACCCTCAGGTCTATGCTCAGTCCATCGCAGAAGCCCGGCTTGTGTTTGAAATCGGCACCGAGTTGGGTCACACGATGCATATTCTTGACCTTGGTGGTGGCTTCCCTGGAGTAGAGGGAACCAAAGTGAGGTTTGAAGAGGTAACCGTGGGGCTGGGAGTGTCTTGCTGGGCTCCTTGGGTAGGGGACTGGGGACTGGTGCAGAGGGATAGAATGTTCATAGCGAGTCACGTGCCTCATGCTGAGCTCGGGGCATCACCTGGGCTCCCTCACTACTTATTAACCCCGTGCTATGGCTGAGCAAACGGAGCCTCATCGAGGCTATGTCACTTCTGGAATGCACAGCAGGGCTGGCTGACTCTGGCTCTGCCGGACTCCAGCCCATTTTAGGCTTAAGACATAACCGCATGTCCTAAGGTCCTTTAAGGGTCTGTGTGTGCCCTGCTCACCCTTGGGTAGGCTGATGAGAGATCAGATGGGAAGACAGAGGAAGGAAAACCAGCCTTCTTTGCTTCCCGGGTCTCATCTGTGAGATGGTGAGAAACGTGTCATTAAGTGCCCAGTAGGGGTCGCCTCTCCTCAAAAGGAGGCTGCTTCTGCAATCTGCACACCTAGGAATGGACTCTGAGGAGGTGATTTTGCAGTGGACCCAAGGAACTAGCTTCAAAAGTGAGAGTTACGGCTGTGTAGGTAACAGCAGTGAACTTTCCTGGGCCATCTTTTTTTTTTTTTTTTTATCTTGCCTCAGGGTTATTTGTACAAAGACCACAGGAGCGGGGCTGGGGAGATGGCTCAGTGGAATAAGTGCTTCCTTGGCAAGTGCAAGGGCCTGAGTTCAATCCCTCGTTCCGAAAAAAAAGAGAGAGAGAGAGAGAACACAGGAGGATACCAGCAGCGCACACCAGATGGCACCTCAGGGGTCACACCAGTCCTTGAGGCTTTTACTGTGGAGCCTTCATGGGGGGCCTGGGCACCTTTGGGAGCCTGGGCTGGAGCAAAAGCTGGAGCCTCGGCCTTGGCTGGAGCCTGGGCCTTTGGCCAGTGAGGCCTGCAACCCTTAGCAGTGCAGGCATGGATACGCTTCCCAAGCTTGGGGTGGGCAATATAGGCAAGTCGAGTGAGCCTGCAGTTTACTCCCTTTGGAATGACCTTGGGCTTGACCTCTTTGGGCTTGACAAGGGCCTTGATAGCCTGGGTGTGTGCACTCCTGGCCTTGGCATTGTTTGCCTGCATCTTCTTGAAGCCCTTCTTGTTGTGCTTCTTGGCAAAATGCATGTTCCTACGGAACTTGGGATCTACCCCATTCAGAGATTCGTGTCTTTGCAACTGAGGTTTCTTGATGCCATTTCTGTGCCATTTTTGGGACTGTTTGTATGTGGTGTGGTTCTTGGACTTGGCCATAACTTCACTGTAAACCATGGCAACCAAGCACCTGGAGCCAGAAGATGAAAAGAAAGCCTGCTTCTGGGCCATCTAACCAATCCATCAGGATTGGTTAGCTGTGGCACATTCTTAGGATGAAAACATTTATTCATATGAGAAGGAGATTCAGTCTATTTAGCAAAAGAGCTTATAAGAACACATGCAGATCCATAATGTTTATGTAACTAAAAAGAACTGTCTGTAAAAAAAGAATTAAAGGCCTGGGGAGATGGATCAATGGAATAAGCGCTTCCCTGGCAAGCGCAAGGGCCTGAGTTCAATCCTTTTCTTTTCCTCAAAAAGAAAAAAAAGAAATAGACTTGGAGCTGTAGCAAGTCTTCAGCATAAACCCACGTTTGAAACACACACTTGTCCTCCAAACTGCTCCCACTAGATTGCTTCTGTGATCAACTCAGCCTTGGACATGTACTTCCCAGAGGGCTGTGGTGTGGACATCCTGGCTGAGCTGGGGCGCTACTATGTGACCTCCGCCTTCACCGTGGCTGTAAGCATCGTTGCCAAGAAGGAGGTTCTTCTAGACCAGCCCAGCAGAGAGGGTAGGTGCCAGGTGGGCGTGGAGCCCTGGCCCCTCCTAAAGCTGGGACAGTGGCTAGCTGGAAAGAGGGTGGTGGTCAGTCCAGTGGCCAGGATGGGAGGATCTGGAGAAAGGGTGTTTACCCTAGGAAAACTTGCAGTTAAATCCTTTTATTCCCAAGATAATCTTTTTCCATAGCTATGTGCAAACAGGTAAAAGTAGCATTAGGGAGAATACTTTTGTGACATCATTTTATAGATGACAAAGCAGAGTCAAAGGGAGTATAATTGCATTGCTTAAGAACCTAGAAGAGGTAAAGCCTGCATTTGACCCTTGGTCTGTCTCCTCTCCAAATGTAGGCTCTTGCTCATCCTTTCTTATAACTTAATAAAAGTAATTAATGACAACTTACATTTGTTGAGGTCCGCTTTACAGATGACAGAACGTAGGCAGGGAGGGGTTGAGTCACCAGCCCAAGGCATATGGCTGATAAGGGGCAGGGTTGAAAAGCAGACTCAGGTTGGGCTGACTCAGCTTGAATGCCCAGATAGATCAGGTCTCCTAGAGTGAGCTCCTAGAACCCTGTGAGTGAGGGGTGTTGAGGACTCTTGCATTTGTCCTGTGCCCTGGGGCCCTTAGGCAGGAGAGCCTGAGGACAGTGTGCTCTTCCCCAGACAAAATTCATATGGCGGTCTGGTGGGCTTCGGGTCAAATGTCTTGTGTGTGCGTACAGGGGCAGCATTCTTCTGGTCTCCTTGTAGACCTGGGGGACTGTTACATCTGGTCCAGTTGGGAGACCCTGCTTCTCATTCTAGCTCATCCACTACCCTGTCTGGTGCCACTGGGCAAGTGGCTCAACTCCTGGGGTCTTGAGTTTGAGAGGGCACTCTTCTGCCTTTGCGAGGCCTCTAGGGGCTCAGATACAGGCTGGGAAGTGTGCCCTGGGTGGGCTTGCTCTGCTGTAAGGAGGTGGTAGTGACATCAGATGGATGGCTGGGGGTGGCCTGTTACAGGACTTACCCCACAGTTGGGGAAGGGGCAGCCATCTTAGCTCCACAGACGTGTTACCTTTCTTAAGCTTCCCATGATGTCAACTCCCCTCTCAGCCCCTAAACATTGTTTGTTACTCTCAACTCATCCCCACAGAGGAAAATGGCTCTGCCCTCAGGACCTTTGTGTACCACCTTGATGATGGCGTGTATGGAATCTTCAACTCGGTTCTGTTTGACAACATCTGCCCCACCCCCATCCTGCAGAAGGTGAGCCTACATCGTTGGACCTGTTTCCAACTGTGTTTCGATAGCATCTGTTGTGTTAGTGCTGGGGATTGAACTCAAGGCCTGGTACATACTAGGCAAATCTGTACCACTAAACCCGAAGTCCTTTATATATTTTTTAAATTTATGTATGTGGTGCAGAGTCTCACTACGGACCTTGAACTGCTAGTGATCCTCCTATTTCTGCTTCCCCAGCACTGGGATTACAGGTGTTCGACACCACCCCTGGTTTTGGTGACTGGCTTGGTGGGCCTGGGGTGGAGCCAGCACAGCATGTGGTGCTGGGGATTGAACTTGGGTCCTTGTGTTTGCCAGGCAGGTGCTTAGACTGCTGAGCTATCTCCCCAGCCCCTTTATCTGATTTTTAAAAAATGAAACACTTTCATTATAGAAAATAACTAATAGGATAAAGGTTATCATTCATGTAATTTTACCAGAGATACTCTTTGAACATTATTTCTTTTCATTCATTTAAAAAATGCACTGCACTCTGTTTTCATAAAGTTGGGATTTTTTTTTTTTTTTTGTAATCTGCTTTTCATTTTAATGAGGTACAGCTCTTTCTGTGCCATTAACTAATCTTTGGCAACATGCTTTTGATGACTACATAGTATTCAACCAACTCTAGTGGTTAGGTGTTTGATTTTCTGTTTCGAGTACTGTGAGCCTATTCTGAAAAGCATTTCTGATTACTGATCTAGGGTAAATCCGAGAAGTAAAAAGAAACTTCATCTGGAATGGGTTCTTCATATTAATAGAGGAACGGGATTAACAAAACACTCCTGGGCCTCCAGAAACTTTAGCAGGCATCTTTAAGAGGAGGAAGATAAGCCCATCACTGTGTCTTCACATCTCTAGGCCTTTGTGCAGCTTCTCTTCCTAGCTTCTCTGCATCTGCTCTTCTTATCTCACTGCAAGTAGAGTGAACCTCTGTCACTCCCCCAGGGGCTCATGTATTTTTGGGTGGGTCTGTCAGTCCTCATTCCATAGTTAAGTATGATTATGTTGATTGTCTGAGGAAGCCTCCCTACTGTGTTGAGCTTTCCATACTTACACTAGCACTGCCTGTGTTCTGTAGTAGCCCACATCCTACTGTACTAAGAAAATCCTGGGCTGGTCCAGGCCACAGAGGAGGGGGTGGCTGTCTTCCCCCAGAGCCCTTGTCCTGTCACGAGCTATTCCTCACTCACCTGCCATCCCTTCCATCAGCCCCTCACAGGGTAGGACTGTGGTCCCCACTGCCCTGCCGCCCTGCCAGCATCTCTGCTCTCACCGATCCCTCGCTGGTGCTGTGCATGTGGGCGACAGGATTTACTGACTCCGGTTTGTGCCCTTCCTCGGGACCATGCCTCAGTTTCCTCTTTCAGGCTGCCAACCACTTACTGTGTGGGCAGAGCCAGTTCAGGGCTTAGGGCTGGTGCTGGAGCACGTTATAGCTGAGTTGGCTCCAGCTGTGCTGGGAGTGTTGCGGACTCAGCCTGTGAATGTGTAACTTCTCAGCAGGGCCAACTGTTTTCCAAAGTAGCAGAACTGATGTTCATTCCTGGCAGCTGTGTGTGAGGCTTGGCGGCTGTGCGTTTTCCTCCACACTTGGTACTGTTAGCCTGAAAGCATCTTCCCGGTGCAGTGGATTTGAAATGGTGTCTCACGTCCTTGGCATTTGTTGATCACTGGGAGGCTTGAGCTCTGAGTGTACTAGCCACACAGCTCCTCTTCTTCCAGAGACTGTAGGTGGCTTCTGTGGCTCATGGCTGGGCCCCTCCATCGAGTGGTCTGCACTAATGCCCTGCTCTGTAGGTTCCCTCACCCCTAGATCCCCTCTCTTATAGTTTCTGTCCAATGCCCCACAAAGGATGCTCTTTGTATGTACTTTTTTATTTTCAGGCAGGGTCTTACTAAGTCACTGAGTTGCCCAGGCTGGGCTCAAACTCTTTTTGAGTTTGATTCTCCTGCCTTAGCCTTGTAGTGTGCTGGGATGGACACGGCCA
>PVKA01028330.1:0-29505 GCA_004027165.1 Ctenomys sociabilis
TGACACAGATTTTCTGGCTTCCATTGCTGACCTTTGGGCCTTTTCAGCCCAGATCCATGAAACACAATTGCACAGAACATTGTTATGGGCTCTAGGCCTCCAGGTTGACTTGTGGGAGTCATTATTATGGGTTCCTAGGTCTTCTGCTAGCCTCATACAGGATAGTACTATGAGATCCAGGTCTTCAGTTGGATTCTGTGGATTATTAGTATGTGGACAGATTTCCTTCACTCTTTTGTATTTGACTCTTTGGGTGGCTATTATAAAATAATCCAATAAATTATGTGTCCTGTATTAAATTATTTCCTTTGCAAATCTTGATTACCATACTGGTCTTACTATAATTGGTGACATGGCTTCCATGCAAGTAGGAATATCCACTGAAGGTGGAATTTAGGGTGCAATGTTTGGGATAGACTAGAGGAAGAATTGGAAGCTAATTTGAAATCACTGGTGGGATTGTTGACTATAGGCAAAAAGAAGAGTTGACAGAAGACCAACAAAAAAGCTGGAAGAAAGCTAGAAGGACAAACTATCAAAGAAACCATGTTAGAGCAGTGTCAAATACTCTAGTCAAGAAGACACTAATTGAAGGAAAATTTTTCTATTCTCAGAACCATAGTTCCTCCCTCCCTTCCTTCATCATTCACTTTTTTTTTCCTTCCTTCCTTCCTTCCTTCCTTCCTTCCTTCCTTCCTTCCTTCCTTCTTTCCTTCCTTGCTTCCTTCCTTCTTTCATTTTTTGTGCTAGTGATTGAACCCAGGGCCTTGCATATACTAGGCAAGAGCACTACTTCTAAACTATATCAACACTGTTCTATTTTTAACCTTGCAAGGAAATCTTTCTTTCTTTCTTTCTTTCTTTCTTTCTTTCTTTCTTTCTTTCTTTCTTTCTTTCTTTCTTTCTTTCTTTCTTTTCTTTTTGTATTTTAGGTAAGGGTCTACAGGGTGTACAGGGTCTCACTACGTAGACCAGACTCATGGTGATCTGTCTGTTTACAGCCTCCTAAGAGCTGGGATTACAGGTGCATGCCACCACACTCAGTCTCAATCACTATCTCAGTGCACTGTGCCTCATGGGCGAGGCTAGCACAGCAGGTCTGGTTATTGAACTCCTGCACCTGCTTACGGATGCTTTAATCAGCTGAGCTATTTGGCTGGCCCTTGCAAGTCAATTCCTTAACATTGTAAGTAAATACTTTTTTAAATATGTGCCACCAAACACATACTTAAAACTTGCCCTTCCCCTTGAAAAACTGATTCTCTTTTGCTCTCCAGGCCTGGATCTATAACCAAAATTGTCCATGTTCTGATTCCTTCTTTCTTGAGTAAAATCTCATGCCACACTATTTCTTGTTTTTGGCATGTCACACCTTACCTTTCTCATTGTACTCTGTGACTTATATCTACCCTCCCCCACACAAACCATATTGAAATTCTATGCCCCTACAAGTCTCAGGTAAAATAAATCTCTTTCAAGAAAGTTTTCTGATCACCAAAGTCAGAGGAGTACCACTCTTATTGCACACTCTATATGTTCCCTTAGCACCACAAGTGAAAATGGTGTGGCTGATGATATATTTCTATGATGATTACGTATAGCCTACTTAGAGACCAAGAAGCCTGTTACTTTGTACTCATTGAAACATGACTCATATGTATGGAAATCATATGCTTTCCCACTGTGTTCACTTTCACATGATTTCTTTTTGTGGAATTGGGGATTGAACTCAGGCCTGTGTGCTTGCCAGGGAAGCACTTATTCCATTGAGCCATCTCCCTGGCAGTATGTTCACTTTCAAGCCACCCCATCAAAACACCTTCTAGTAATGTATAGAAACACTCATTACCTGAATTGATTAACATTCATTATGTACATGTGTTCAATTACCACAGTGCAGCCTATGAGGAAGTACAGGTTTAAGAAATGACTTCCAATGGCCAGTAGATCTCAGGGTTTTGTGTGTGATCAAGCATGAACTATTCTTTTTTTACTCATACTCATAATTAGAGATTTTTTGACAATACATGTCGTGCATATAATTTTTAATGTATATAAACATATTTTGAGTTTTTCTCTGAAATCTAGTTCCCTGACAAGATTATTCCTGAGGATTCCACAATTTTCTCAGAAGGCCTGTAAAATGCAAACATGATAATCTATCCAAGTTAGGCTATTAAATGTGCTTTATCTATTCCAGTCTGTTGCTGTGGAAATAGATACAACACAGGAGCCTTGGCAGTATGACAAGCAATTAAGACACCAATACGTTTAGCCATGTATGAAGATTTTCTCACAGTGAGACCTCAAAGCTTAGCCTGCCACTGACACTGTTAGTCATTGAATCAATTATGCAAGATGAGGTTGGAAGGTGTAATTATATATTTCTGTGATGATTACGTGTAGCCTACTATAGAGACCAACAAGCCTGTTACTTTGTACTCATTGAAACATTCAGCTACCTAGTGAAGTATTTGGGGTTCACAGTCCTCTTTGGAGTGAAAGAAACCCAAAGTAAAGAACAACTCTGCTGATAAAACTAATGCAGTTGAGGAACATGGTCATTTGAGGTGCTTATATGCTCATATGCTCGAGAAATTACATGGAGTTTTATGAGACTGGACTGAAGACAACAACTGCTAGTAAAAGTACTAGATGTTGGGCTGATAGCAAACCCAGGTTAGTAATCTGATTAGAAATAGAGAATAGTCTTTTACAAAATCAGCTTAGTTTTTGTGTATAGATACAATTTGCTTTTGCTTTATTTTCATGAATTCAAATGCATTAGATTCTGTGGAAGAATGCAATAGCATTACTTGCTTTCTACATGCAGTGTCTTTGTTAAACTTTGAGAGACTATTATTTTATAGTCCCATTTTCCCCACTTGAGATGTTTTGAGAAGGATGGAATTGAACCAAGTCAGCATCAGAGTATCTCACAGAGAACAAGGGAGATGAATTAAGAAATGCAGTTGTCTTTTTAATCTCTCTCCTGCTTCACCAAAGCATCCCTGAAAGGCAGGATATTATTGTCGTTAATGAAATCTTAATTATCATATGTCTAGATCAGTGCTCGATGCTGATCTGGGTTAAAGGCATCTATGATACATCTGTCTTCGCAGAGGGTTAAGTTGAGTTGTATAAATTAAGTCTGTGCTCCATGTGTGAGCATTATGGGAAATATCCAGCAGCAATCAGTAAATGCTTAGATTGTACCCATGTTGTCACATCTGACAACCTAATTTTATGAATGAAACTGTCTTCAGGTATCCTTAGAAAAGAAATGGAAAAAAATAAATAAAAAGTTGAAAATAAAACAAGTCCAGTCAGCCAAAATATATCATTTATGATGCTGCCAGACTTCATCTATTTTGAGAACTGCACAAATCATCATTAATTAACAGTTCTATTTTCAAAGGAACCTACTTATTGAGTACAAATTATTTGTCTGACACTATTATGGGTATTGAAGGAAAGTACTACTTAGGACATGTTTCTTCAGGGAACAAAGTTTACTTACCAAAAGGAGACATCTGTAAAACTGCTCATGGTCCTGCTTGCTAAGCTGAGGAGTATCAGTAGGAAACGCTGTTGGTCTTTCTAGAAGGAGGAAGGTAATATAGTTAGAACAGTGAGGAAAGGCCAGTTAGAGGAAATGGGGCAGGAGCCAAAAGTCTGTGGATATTGATGGGAAAAGGGAAGGTGAAAGCACTTCCGTTGAGAGGAACAACATAGCAGGAATAGCAGTAAAAATACTGAGTTCTTGGACTAGTGATGCAAGCTTTCTGGGTGCAATACAGCGTTTGTATTTGTGAATGTTGAGATGAATTTGGAGAAAGAGAGTGAGTGGAGCTTATACAGTGTCAGGCACTAGAGGCTGAACTTTATTGTGCAGGCAGTCATGAGCCTTGGACAGAGTTTAAGAAAAGTGGCACAAAATAACTGTTTTAGATGGTTGCTTGGGTAGCTATGCAGGATTTGTTGTCTGACAGTGGTCCTTGGACTAGCATTGTCAGTAGCACTTGGATACTTGTTAGAAATGCTGATTTTTTTTCCATCCCAGGTACCATGTGCTGCACTGGCCCCACCCTTGGGTTGTCCTAAGCTGTCCACAGAGTCCAGACATGGTGGCTCATGCCTATAATTGTAGCACTTGGCAGGCTGAAAACAGGAGGATCACTACTGCATAGTGAATCTGAACTGTGTAGTGAGACCTGTACCAAAAACACAAAACCTTTAAAAATTAAAAATTAAAAAAACATAAAAGAAATTCTGATTCTTGAGTATCTCAGTGTAGCTCAGTGATATAGCACTTGCCTGAAATTTACAAGGCCCTAGGTTTCATCTCCAGCTTGGGGTGGGGGAGCAAAACTCTGAGAGTGGGGCCTAAAAGTCGCAGTTTAACAAGTCTGTTAAGAGATTCTAATTGACATTCAATTTTAAGGAATTATACAGTTGTCTCTGAGTTCTCTTGCAGAGGATTGGATACAGGACTCTCCCATCCTCTAGCACAGTTACTAAAATCTATGGATGCTCAAGTCTCTTACATGAAATGTCATAGTATTGGCATATAAGTTACTCACAGCTTCCAGTATACTTTCAACCATTACTAGGTTACTTATACTGACTAATATAGTGTAAACACTATGAAAATAGCTGTTGTTTAGAGAATAAGGACAAGAAAAATGTACATATTCAGTAAGGATACAATTTCTTTTCTGAGTATTTCTGTTGTAGATTTGGCTGAATTCACATATGCAGAACCAGTGGATTTGGAGCACGGACTGTAGTGTGTGTATCACAGGAAGCCAGGCAGGAGGCTCCTGGGTAATTCAGTTTTTAGACTGAAAGACCAAGATGAGAATCCTCATCTCACAATTTACATAAATAAGCCATTGTCTGGAGAATGTAATCTGCTGACTTTTATCATCCCTGCAGTAATAAGCTAATGTATGAACCTATGCAATGATAGATACATATGCATTTTAATTACTAAATTTATGTGAAGAGGCAGGATAGCCCACATGTAGATTGGTTTGATCACTGGAATTTTTAAAGAACTTTTTAGTCTCTCTGCCTGCTCAGCAGTTCACTATTCATTTTCCTCCACCATTTTCTCTGTTATCTACATCATTGCAATATTCTTCATACTTTTTTGTTTGTTTTTGGTAGAGGCTACTCACGACTGATCCATATAGTACTACTGGAGATTCTTGTCTCTCTGATAACCTGTTGTTAATTTCTCCAATGCCATTTTTTATGATCACCATGTGTTTTGGATTTCCTTATTTTTAGAGTCATGTTTATTGCATTTGGGAGCCCAAGGAAGGGTTCCCTGCACCTACGACATATAGGGCTGGAGAAAAGAAAGTTGAAACTGGACATTTAGTGTTGAGAAATGAAGGCAGTTAACTTTAAATAGCTGACTTTTAGAAAGAATTTCAACTAGTCATTTTGTCAAAGAAAAGGCAAAATTAGCATTTAGGTACTTAAAAAGTAGTGCATAGTGCTTTGGAATCAAACGTCTAGAGGTTTTATTTCACCACTTTCTGAGCTGCATGACCATAAACAGTTGACTTAGTCTCTGTGAACTTTAGTTTCCTCATTTGTGAAGTAAAGGGTAGTGTTTCCTTTTAATTTATGTATTTGGCACAAGGTCATGGTATGTACCTCAGACTCGTAGTGATCTTCCTGTTTCATCCTCCCCAGTGCTGGGATTACATGTGTGCACCACCATGTCCAGTTTCTGTGGCTGACTGGGTGTAGGGTGGGCACAGCATGTGATAATAGGGATCAAACCTGGGTCCTTGCACTTTCCAGGCATGCACTTACGCAGCTGAGTTATCTCCCTGGCCAGTAGTGGTGTTTCTGAGGGTGTCTATTTATAACCTTTGCACACTACGCAGTGCTGTATAAAGTTTATTTGCTGTAGTTTTAATGATGTCATGCTTGATTTTGCAGCAAACCTGCCAGAAATAGCAGCACTAATGCGTGGCTTTATACATATGCCCTCAGTTACAGATAGCTCAGTTAGTAGTGTTTTCTCTGGCACTGAGAGCAGTGCCTCTTAATGGTTGAATGTGACAGTAGTTTGGCTATATAATGTGGGAGTAGTTGGACTTTAAAATGAATTTTTCTGGGTATCCTTCAGCTCATTGTTTTCCCTAACATGGTTAGAATTTAAAAATATCTGACATTCAGTGAAGTTTAGACAACAGGTATAGAGGAATTTTCTAAATCCTAAAAGAGTGGGATCACTAATCCTGGGAGTGTGTAACTCAGTGGTAGAGTGGTAGAACAGTAGCATGTACAAGGTTCAGTACCACACACACACACACACACACACACACACACACACACACACACACACAAGAATGACATCTGCAGGTATGAATTAATCACAGGATGTGCCAGTTAAAATTTTTGCGGACACATTCCATTTAGGAGGTATAGTATAGTGAAAAGTGTAACAGTGAATTTAGAACAAAGTAGGTCAGACATGGTGTGTGTGGTGTGTGTTTGTACATTTGTTAGTAGAGACTCAACCTAGGGCCACTGTATCACAGAAATATGTCCCTGTTTTTATATTATTTTCTTTTAAGACACGGTCACACTAAGTTGTTGAAAGTGGCTTTAAATTTGCAATCCTCCTTCTTCAGCCTCTCAAGTAGCTGATATTACAGGAAAGTGCCACTGTGCCTGGAAAGTCAGGGTTTGATTCCTATATTGATCTATTCTCTGAGCTCAGGTTTTTCCATCCATAAAAATGAATTTTATATTGGAATCTGATTTATATACTTTGTGATAAATAAATTAAAAATAGCCAGGAAATGAAATCAATCTAAATATCCATCATCCATCAACAGATGAATAAAGAAAATGTGGCATATAATACAGAAGGAAATTCTATGCAGCCATAAAAAAGATGAAATCTTGCCATTTGTGACAACACAGAGAACCTGGATGATATTATATCAAGTGCAATAAGCCAGACATAGAAAGACAGACATGTGAGTAGACTCCAAAAGATGGATCTTGCAGAAATTGAAAGAAGAGAAGACTTTACCAGAAACTCTGCTTAGTAAAAGAGAGTGTTGATAGGAAGAGATTGGTGAATGGGTGCCATGTTATGGTTGGGGAGGAGGACTATGTTCTCAGATTCTGGGGTGAGGTGGAGTGAAACAGCAACAATGCAGGTCTATGTCAAATAGCTAGAAGAGGGGATTTTGAGTATGCTCACCAGAAAGAAATGATCAAAGTTTGAAATGATGGCTATATAAACAAATCTTATTTGATCATAACCCAATATAAAGATGAACAGAAACAGTGTTTTTTACCTTAGGTATAACTACTGTGTGTTAGTCGAAACATAAAGGAATAAATGTTAAGAAATGTGTGCAAAGTTTGTGCAATGGTACCTCTTCTTTTTCAAGGACACATTGCCCAGGTAGGGTGTTACCATAGGTTCTCAGGATCTTTTCATTCGTGCTTTATGGTGTTTAAAGAATTTTATAGGACAGATGAAGCTCAAGGTCTTAGTAAAGTGAATGATACTGGTGAAACAAATTTTTTGTGTCTTGGTCCATACTCCATATTTTTGAGTATGTTTGCCATATGTGACAGCTAATAACTTCATGGAGTGATTTGTACTAGAATTTGAGATTCTCTACCTATAGTGTGAATTTATTTTTAAAACATTTTTGTCTGATATATTTTTGCCATAGCTGTTAGTTTTCTAATAATTTATTTATGTATTTGGTACATGATCTTGCTATGCAGCTTGGACTCATAGTGAGCCTCTTGTCTCAGCTCCACAGCAATGGGATTATAGGCATATGGTTTCCATGGCCAGCGCAACACTTGTGGGGTTCCTGGGCTGGCCTGGAATGTGGTCCCAGGGATCAAACTCCTGTCCTTCAGCTTGCCAGGCAGGAGCTTAGACCCCCAAGCTCTTTCCCCAGCCCTATAGTTTGAATTTGATCTCTGAGTAATCCTCTGAATGGTGGTCTTATTAACTGGCTTCACTCACTATTCCCCAAATATGCTAAGGAGTTTGTACTAATGCATCTTATCTTAGGCCATCATCACTGTGCAATAACTATTTTCATTCTCTGTAGGTGTGTTCAATCTCTACCATTAAGACTGCTTCAGGATTCCATCTTTCACAAGACCTTGCCTGACCACTCACTCCTCCTCAGAACGCTTAGAACTTTATCATCACTTATGCTGGATGAATGGAAGATTTGGTTGGATGAATGGAAAATGTTTACACCAGTTTGTAACAAACCCAAATAAGGAATACCTCTTATCTGTAAGAAGATGTAAATATGATTTCTTCAACCTGAGTAGAAGCATCCTCAGAACAAAGAGAACATGTAGAGAATACAGCAGAGTTTTAATAGTGGTACTTATAGAACTAATATGTATGCATCTGTTGTTTAGACAAAAACATATCTTTTAAAACATTACCACATATTCCCAAATAGGGCCCCTAATATTTTCTTTTGGGTATAATTGAGACTCATTTTTTTTTTTTATCTGTTTAAGGCAAGATTTTGCCATGCAGTTCATGCTAGCCTTGGACTCACTCTGTAGCCCAGGCTGGCCTTAAGCTCATGGAAATGCTCCTGCCTCAGCCTCCTGAGTACTGGGATCAAAGGTTGGCCCACCACTCCCAGCCAAAAGTCATCTTTTAGAATAAATTCCTGATTGTCTTTTGCTGTGTTTGAGAAATTGAGTATCTCCAAAAAGCCCACGTATTAGAGACTTGGTCCCCAGCTTAGCAGTTTGACATGATGGGAAGCGGTGGAACTTTTAAGAGGTGGTACCCAGTGAGAGGTATTCCGTTCATTGAGAGCATGACCTTGAAGACAATATTGGGACTCTAGCTACTTCCTCTTCTTTTCCTGTGCTTCCTGAAAATGACACAAGTGACGCAAGCAGTTCTGTTCTGCCATGTACTCTGATTACAATGAGAAAATACAAGTCCAAAGAAATGAGACTAAGCAATCATTGACTGAACCTGCTAAAATTGTGAGCCAAACAAATCTTTCTGGTATATAATTTATCTTTGGCCTTTGTGATAGTGTTGGGAAACTGACTGAAACATTCTCAAAATACATCTTATTGTAGAAGAAATGAGCATATATTTTCTAAATACTTGCTTGGCAATAAGTATCTTTTCATGTAGATTCACAAAGTCCATCACCAAAATCCTTGCCACAGGCTGCTTCAGATTAGTTGTTTTGTTCTCCCTAACACATTTTGATCCTCTCAGCACTTGGCACAGTGCCTGGTATGTAGTAGGTGCTAAATAAATGTTGAACAAATAACTTGACATATACATAAATGAAATCTCTCAAGGCTGAATATGTTGCCTTTAATGCCTACCAATTTTTCTCAAGATACAGACATAATAAACTCCCATTTAACATCTTAAAGATGAAAACTCCCATGTCTTTGAGCTACTCATTGCACTGCCACTTTGTGCCTGGCTTTATGAAGGTGTTTAGAAAAGTTTTTCTTGGAAAACTTTGGCCAAGAACCTACCTAATGGGAGCCAGCTGCAGCTCCAGGTTTTATGAACACTTTGATAAAAACCACATTCAATAGCAACACTGGTTCACACATCAGTTTTGCCATGTTAAATCCCAGATTGGGCATGTGGGAAGTTCGTATGCTATTGACTTTTCATCATCATCTTCACAAAAAATGTGATTTGGTCTGGCTCAGTCACTAGCAGACATAAAATGGAATAATCTCCAAATATCTTAGGAAAACAACCTGGTTGCACAGTCCCCCCCCCCATCTTTGGAGTTCGGTGCAGCAGGTGAGGATCAAGGATTATTGGAGAAATACCTCAATGGTTCCCTGAGTAGTAGTAGCTGTTGGGCTGCTTCATTACACTTCAAACTTTGGTAGCTGTGTGGCCTCTCTAGCATAGCTCAGTTTTTCTCCTTTGCTGATTGCCATTGCTTTGGTATTTCCCTTTGGTACGATCTCTGAACTTCATTGGTTCCAGATGTCTCACCCCTTTTTCCTCTATTGGCACCCAAGTGAGAGAAGGTACAAATGATCCAGAAACTACTTAATAGATCCATATGGAGAAAAAAAAATTGATGTGTCTTTTGAGGTTTAGAAACTTAGATTAGAGCCCTGATTCTATGGAAGACTAGGGATAAATTGTGGATTGTCAATTTGGGTTGAACAGTGGATAAAAGCACATGTTTTGAACCAAATATTTTTGGGTTTGTCTCTAAGCCTCATTTCCCCTGATGGTATTTGTGTGATATTCTATAGGTTTTCACCAGCAAATTGGGGATATAGTTCCTCCTGGGCTCTGGCAAAGATTAATAACAATGCATGTACACTGTCTGGCAGATAGTAAGCACACAATAATGTCAGCTGTTGTGATTAGTTTATAACAAAGACTAAAGAGGACAGGATATAACTGACTGGCCGAAATTACCCCAATTCAATTGTTTTTAATGTGGTGGAAATTTTGACTCCTAAAGAGACATTTTCTAGTGTTTGGAGACTTTTTTATGACTTGATGTTTGATTTGTTCTATAGTGGGTAGGCCCAAGGATGTTGCTGAATGTCTTACAATGTATGGAGAAGTGCCTTTGCCCTCCCGAAGAAATTATTCACTACAAATGCTAGTGTTAAGGCTGAGAGATTCTGTGTTAATGTGCAAAACACAATCTGATGGGTTTAGAAAGAACTTAATCTAGTGGTTAGCCTATATATTTCTTCTTTCCCTTTCATTCCTGCTGATTTTATGATATATTTTAGAGTATTAAGTTTGTCTATGATTACAAATTCCATCAGGGTGACATTTCCCCTGTAGTTCTATAGCATAGTGTGCCCTGTTGCTTTTCACTGTTATATTCTGTTGTTATAAATATAAAGATGAGGGCTGGCCAAATACTTCAGCGGATTAAAACATCTGCAAGCAGGAGCAGGGGCTTGGTGTTCAATCCCTAGTAGGCTCAGGGCTGGGGGTTTGATCCCTGGGCCTGCCGTGCTGCCCCACACCCAGGGCATGCTGAGATGATAATTGAGTCTGGGCATGGTTACATGCACCTGTAATCCCAGCTCTTGGCAGGCTGTAAACTGGCAGATCACTAGGAATCTGTTCTAGTAGTGGGACCCTGAACATGGTGAGGAGCCTTCCGTAAAATACAATTAATCAATCAATCAATTTAAAGATCATCATCTCATTTTGGAGTTCATAGCTGAACTCTGTAATTTCAATCAGATACTATAGAAATGCCTGTAGGACTATTTACTTGTCTTGGTAGAGGGTAGGAAGATAAAAGAGAGCCTGCAGTCCTTTAGAAGTGGGTCTTGCAGAAATGAATAAGCTTGCTTTGTGGGGATGGTCTCCCTCTGGAAGTGAATTTGTTTTCATAACCAAATAATCCATAATGGTTATCAGCATTGGTGTTTCTGAAGGCCTCTAAAGTGTCATAAAAATACGCATAGCTGTATATATTGATGTATGCAGAGCAGTTATATGTGAGAAATTAGAGTCACAGAGATGTATACCAAGAGGAAGGATGGTAGTTTTTAAGAAGGAATGATATATTTAGTTCCTAACTTCGTGGAAGCCAAGGTAATAATGAAAATATGGTTCTGGGACTCAGGCTGTAGCTCAGTGGTAAAATTCATGCCTATCATGTGTGCATTCCTAGTTTACTCCCCAGCACTGCAATTAGAAGGTAGCACCAGTATCTAAAAAAGTTATATTGGATAAACAATGAAATTTTCTTTCCCATATCATATTTTGGGCAGATTATCACATGGATCAGGATATGAAGCACACTGTATAGATCATTGCATTGTTCTCTGCAGAAGATGGAATTTTAGATCAGGTTTGAAAAATGAAAGATGCAGTGACCCATGACTCTAATTTCAGCTTTTAGGGAGGCTAACTCAGTAGGAGTTCAAGGCCAGCCTGGGAAATTTATGGCAACCATGCCTGAAAAACATTTTTTTATTGTATTGTATTTTAGGCAAGGGTCTACAGGTGTTCAGGGTCTCACTACTAGATCAGACTACTGGTGATCTGCCTGTTTACAGCCTCCCAAGTGCTGGGATTACAGGTATGTGCCACCTCTCCCAGTCTCAATTTGCTGTCTCAGCATGTTCCGGGGACAGGGCCAGCACAGCAGGTCAGGGATGGAACCCCTGGCCCCTGTGCCTGCTTGCAGGTACTTTAATCTGTTGAGCTATTTGGCCAGCCCATGATAAACTTTTTTAAAAGTGATAATTCAAAGTTTAAAGGATGTAGTTATGGCTTGTATGTATTTTCCCACCAAAGCCTGGTGCAGTCACTGAGGTGCAGTTCTACAGTTTGTGATTAACGCATGATCCAAAGCTAGGATAATGGGTATGAGTACTGCTGGGATCATGGGTGTGAGTATTGCTGGGATTATGGGTATGGGTGCTACATGTAACGTAGGGCAGATAGCCTGAATGTACTGTAAAAGAGACAGAGAGACAGACTTGATCTCTATTCCCTCTGTTGCCCTTTTTACTGTTCTTCTTTCCATTTACTCTCTGCTCTTTGCTACTGCTATGAACTGCTGCCCTCCATCCTGTGCCACTCTGCCTTGGAGTCAGCTGAGTATGGAGAGAAGCCTCCAGTAAATGTGAGCTAAATAAACCTTTCCTTCCTTCATTTTGGGTGTTGGGTATTTGTCCCAGCAAGGAGAGAAGAATAACTGGGATAGATGCATTTTTCTATATTAAACCTAGGCTAAATCAGCCAAATAAGTTACTTACTGTTTATCCAATTTCCATAAAATTAGGCCTTGTCAAATCTGAAGAGTTGAACGGGGATCAACATATTCTTTAGACTGACCCTTTAATGCTACCAATCTAACTCACATGGTCTAATTTCTAATATTACTTTTCAGTTAAAATTAGAGTACTCAGGGAATGACTAAATTACAACTCTGAAATGATAACTCAATACCTTTAGATTGTTACATCAAAATAGTCTAGAATATGCTGGGATGACAAAAACACAGTAATGGATCCTAGTATATGTCCGGCAAGGCTCTGTAAATCAGTTTGCTCCATCATAACACAAAATCCCAGCACTGTATCAGGGAAGCTCTGGAAGGTCTGACTGTTAAAGGCTTCTGTCCATGAGTAGCACATGACACTTCACTCACACTTTGCTGGCTGAATCAAGTGACAAAACCTTGCCTACTTTCAAAGGGTGTTTAGTTCCTCAGTGGGCCTATTACTTCTAAAGAAGAGATACAATCATCTTTTTTAGCAGCTGTCTTCACTATCTCACTTGACAGACAACCAGGTGGCATGGTTAGCATTCTATTTGTAAATGAAATAGGGTTTCTGATGCTCTCAAACAGATGGAGGGCCATTCCCAATTAGTATCAGATTAGACTTCAGGGATATCTTCAAACAGACCAGTATTTCTTAATCACCTCTTCGGAAATCTACTCAAAGCAGTTCAGTTAGTCTCTGTGAAATACCATAGCTATTACCACCAGGTTAGAAATGAGAATATGCTGTCATTGTTTGGACTATCAGATCCCTCAGATCTCTTCCATGTCTGATAGCCTCAAAAAGAAATTTCTTTGAAGTCAAGTGGGTGGCTGAAGCTATTTCACTTTCCTAGGAGCAGAGTAAAACTTAGAACTCACAGACTTTGAAGCTTAGCTCTTTTCAGCCTTGATTTTTGCAGGACTTTGACTTAAAGATGCAAGAACCAGTGTACTTTGTCTGTAATGCAAGTTGGTACTGTTGTTGCTGCCATCGTAAACTTGGACAGAAGCAAGATAAGACTGAATATCTACTGCAAAGTGAAAGTTGAGAGCAAGCATTGAACAGACAGCATACAACCCTTCTGCTCCTTGACTACTGCTAACACACAGATTGCGAAAATTGCAGCTGAAGTCCTGGATGCTGCTCCATGCATTTAGAGGTGTGCCATGTTACTTTTGGAAGTATGCACAGTGCCAGACATTTTTAAATCAATACCATTAAGCTGCTAATCTTTGTTATTCAGTTTACTCAATTAGCATGTTAGCATACCATGAGCCATGTTGTTTATTGATGTACAAAGTTGTTTATTCTTAATGCATTAGTTATATACCATAGAAAGTAGACAGCTGTTGCTGTCTCAATTAGTGCTCAACAGTTTCCAGTTGGTTTTAGTATGACTGTTCTTCCTCCTTCTCTAATCATTAGTGGCAAAGAATGATTGTTTTATTGAGAATTTGATGGAGAAAGGAACCAAGACCTTACGAAGTGAGATCCATTTGGAACATGGAAACTATTAGACTTCTCAGGAGAATGCACAAATGATAGAGGATATAGAGATACTAATGGTGTGGGTAGGGGCAAAGGATCTTGCAGGTACCCCCAAAAAGTGGCTCTGCACTCAGTGACTGAGTGTATAGGTATGCGATATGACAGCAGTTAGGCTGTGAGACACAGAGCCCAGCCCAGGGGCTGGCCGGCTTCCCAGATAAGCCGCAATATACCTGGTGGTTGCTGGGCTGAAGAAGCAGTTTCACAAAGCCAGCTAGCTATTTAGTGAAAAAAATACATGGCACTGAAGGAACAAAACTGGATGATGACCTTCTGGACATGCAAAGGAAAATAGATAGTACCAATAACGCAGTTGCTGAAATTCCTGCAAAAGCCACTGAATATTTTCAGCTGAAACCAGCATACAGAGATAAGCTAGGAATGTTAAACACTGTCAAAAGATCAGAGGGCAAGTGAAGAACATGGCTACTGGTATGTGGAGGGGCTGCTGGGGGACTGCTTGCTGAAGGATTTCAAGGGGCTTCATGAGGTTAGTGTATCCATGCAACTAATGGCTGAAGTGAAAGACTCCTGGTATTAACATGAAGCAAACTTTCATTGATCTACTTCAGTTACTCCAAGATGAAGATTTAAAAGTGATTAGGTACCATCTGAAAAAGCCAGAGGGCTGCCACCTGATTATGATTATGAAAAGAGGTGACTAATTAAGATTCTAGATGCAGAAGTCAGACAAGTGGTAGAAAAAATTGAGTCAAAGGAGTTGCCTATTTAATATTTTAGAAATGATGTTGAGCATGTGAGCCAATTGGTGGTGGAGGCCAGTAGGCTGCACAAGATGATCACAAACAGTCCACAGAGATCTTGCAGAAGGTCAAAGGTAAGCTCCAGGTGCTAATATTGCCTGCATCCAGTGTCCTCAGGTGAGAATAACAGTCAAGGCCAGTGAAGAGTTCTAGTGAGCTGAGTGGGTTTTCCACCACCTGTACTATGAAGATAAGAGGTTCTAACATTCCCAGAAGTAACCCTGGTCTCTATGACTTCAAGCCAGAATCCCAAGGAGAATTAGAATTTTAAAAGAGATCAAATAGATGAAAACCAATATGAAGGGATTATACATGGGGAATCTAACTTCTTCCCTGCTAATTACATGGACATGCCCGTGCCTTTACCTCAGCAAATGTGTAGCTACAACCATGGGAACACTTTCCTGCTGAAATGAATTGAAACCAATGTTCACACCCTGTGCTGTTCCATGACTTCTGTGCTCTCTGACTAACTTAAGGACTTTTGTATGTGTCCTCTTTGCAATGTATTTTGTATGTTTAATTGGTTTAAATGATTTTCTTGTCTTTGCTACATGAAAGGTTTTTTTTTTCCTCCTTTTCTTTTTATTTTTCCAGAACGAGATTTTTTCTTATTTAAGTAAGTGCAAATAGGAAACCAGAGGGTGAGCCTCAGGCTGGAACAAATAATGGCCTCCCTTCCCAACAGAACAGGAGGAGCAAGTGGTCCCCTATGCCCATGCGTAGTTTGACATGGCCCTCCTCACTGTGCAGCAGCATCCAGAGGGCAGCGCCCCACCTTCCTTGGGGTGGAGTGCTGTGTACCCAGCCTGGGCAACCCTACCCCAACTTGAGAAGGGAATAGGGCAGAGGAGGAGGCAATGAGAATGACATCTGACGCTGATGGCAGCAGCAATGACAGATGTCTGAGTAAAACATTGAATAAAAGAAACAACACAGTACTAGCCGGGCATGGTGGCACATGCTTGTAATCCCAGCACTCGGGAGGCTGAGGCAGGAGGATTGTTGTGAGTCGAGACCAGCCTGAGCTACAAAATGAGCTTAAAGCCAGCCTGAACTGCATAGCGAGACCCTGTCTCATAAAGACAAAAAAAAAAAAAAAACAACAACACAGCTGTCCAGAGATAGTTTGTGAACAGAGCAAAAGATAGAACCAGAACCTTGGAGGAGGGGAGCTCTGGCTGGATGGGGCCAGTTTGGTATTAGCACCCACCCAGGGTCAGCAGCTGCAGTGAAAGCAGGAAGGTGGGCCCAAGCCTGGCCTTAGGCAGCTGCCAGAAGGGACCTCGGCCTCACTTGAGTACATGAGGGCCAGCTGCTTTCAATGGTGTGGCACGGAGGGCAGGGCCTCTGGCTCTGGCTCCTTCCTATACCCCAGGAGGTGTCCAACCTCAGGACTAAGAAGGCTGGGAAGGAACAGGAGGGTGCATCCTACTGGGTGAGCCTGGCTGGGGCATTTGGGGGGCTGAGCTGAGCCTTCCCCACTGGCCACCTGGCTGCTGCCAGCACAGTGGGGTGGGGCATAGCAAGTGTGAGATAAGGCAAGAACCCCTTAAATCCAAGAGAGCCCTCCCAGGCTCCTTGAGGGTAAACCAGAGGGAGCAAGGAGGAATGGAAGGGCCCAGAGCAGTGACCCCGAGGCAGCGAGCACAGGGCCATGGGGAGCAGCTAAGCAGATATTAGTCTTGTCCAGGAGGACAAGTGTGTGCGGGCAGGGGCTTCCAGGACTTTAGGGATGCAGTGCTGGTGTGCTGTAGTGTGGGGCAGGGTAGAGTGACAGGCCCAGGGCAGGGTGGGGAGGGCCCAAGCTGTCCTCCCAGGATAAAGTCCCTTCTGCTCTGAGGACTCATGTGAGATGCTCTCCTCTTCCTTCTTCTCCAGCTTTTTGGGTCTACCCTGTGGTGTCCTCCCTGGAGCTGTGGTAGTTTTCTGGATCTTGGCAGCACCCTTGTTTTTGCTTCCCTTCTGTCAGCCCCAAGGTCTTTTAGGTGTTGGCACTCCACTGGGTACCTTTGGACCCACTGGAGGTTGCTTGTGTGGCCTGGCCTGGCCTCGCTTCTCAGTGCCATCCTTTTCCTGCTTGGAAGCTAGGAGCTGGCTGGGCTTGGAGCTTGACTCACTCATCTTCCTTCTCTCTGCGCAGGTGGAGCGCCTGTAGGATGGTCTTCTTGGAGAAGCCCCAGTGCCAGAAATAGTCCTGGCTCAGAGTCCCAATTAAAGGAGCCACTTGTGTCTTAAGTAAGTCATTGGTTAAATGTATTTGTCCAGTTGCCAAAAAATAAATCAGATGTATTATTGTTGATTATATCAGCAAATTGCTTATTCTTGGGCTGTAGTGGAATGCAACATTTGAAACTAAGAAATGCTAAATACTTGGTTTCTTGACACTGCTGCTGACATCTGGGCTGTTTTCTTTCTCGTGTTTTAAGCTTAGCTGTGAATAGCTCAATAAACATGACACACTATATAGACCAAAAATGAAGAAAAAAGTGAGTGGAAAATATCTCATGGGGATGTGAAAAGGAACTTTTAGTAAAGGCTTACTGTATAACATCCATTCTGTAAATCTAATTTGCTAAAGTAACTGCCCCCACCTTACCACCTTCCTCCCCACCTTACTTTTTTTCCTAACTGCTACCAAATGGCTTCAGTTTTTAATTCTTTGCTTTCCATTTTACAGCCTACAGCCCCACGTGAAAGTGTGAGTTCCCTGTCCAGATGGACTGTGTGCCTCATTTGGAGAAGAAGGGCAGCCGATTTTCATCATCTGGGCCTTTAAGAACTCTCTAGGTAGCCCTAAAATACATAAAAGTACAAATGGTGGGACAGGAAATTTAGCAATGTCTCTCGCTACATAGTCAGTTTGGATTTTAGTCAATTCAGTTTTCCTTTACCACTGGCTAGTACCTTCATCTTTGCAAGCAGGCTAGACTATGGAGGCAGGGGTTGGTGAATGGTGGCTCATGCGCAGAGCAGAATTCTGCTCTTGCCTGGTGACGCTTTTTGTTCTGAAATTGTTTTCAGGGCAGATATTCCCAGTGATCCTGGGTGCTTCATTCTGATTTTGGCCATATGGCTCTGCTGATGGAATTCCTCAAGCTCTTCCAACCCATGTTTTCCCACCACGTGGCCACAAATTGACTACTCGCTTTGCCTAGAGCTTTTAATTGGTTTAAATAATAAACTTCCCAAGTCTTTGTTTGTTGGCACACAGAACAGAGCGCACAATTGCAAATGAGCTGGGCAACCTGCTTTGATTCGGTGATTAGCCATTGCTCTTAATTGTTTTTACAATTTCCACCTGAGCGATCAGGAAATGAAGCGCTGCTTCACACTTCTAGCGAGTTGCAAAGAGCCTTAACTATGGCATTTCCTTATTGACTGTTTCCTTGCCTGGGAGGAGGCTGGGCTAAGATGCTGTGGCTTGGGAGGTGGGCGCCACACAGCTGACATTGAGCCTTGGCAGTTCATACTGATTCCTGTCTGCCTCCAGGAACTCATGGAAACAGATTAAGCCATGCAGTGTAAAAAAAGGACAGGCCCCCAACAGAACTCTGAAGCCCCGGTCACACAGCAGCATAAACACGGAAAACACATTTTGGGAGACACAGCTTTCCTTCTTTCTCAAAAGAGGACTTTTTGTTTAAGTTGTTTTTGTTATGTTTTCCTTGCTTTCCTCTCATTTATCATTGGTGCAGATGGCAGATTAGCTATGCCTTTGGGTTTTTTTTTTGGGGGGGTCTGTTGTCTTTTCCTTTGGTGGTCAGGTCCCTGTACTTCTGAAACAGAACTATCCACAACTGTGACCAAGTACAGCTGTTTTTTTAAGAGAAGGTTTTTTTCATTTTAAACATTTTATGAAAATTCCCATATAGACACTGTTTCCTGTATTGAGCATGAAGTCCCACCCGATGATAACTGACTAACTATTCTGTGTCCCCTTGGTGAATTTTATAAAAATTCAGTTTAGAGTTGTGCTAGTCAATATCTTTTTAATCAGCTCCCCACCCAACACCCTACACTGATGTCACGCCTTTTTTCTTTCATGTCTACTGTGTTGGTCAGTTTTGTGTCACTGTGACAAAACACACAAAATAAACAATACAAAGGAGGGAAGGTTGGCTTTAGCTCATGGTTTTGGAGGATTTAGTCATTGCTGACTGGTTCCATTGCTGTGGACCTTGGATAAGACAGAACACCTTGGTGGAGGAGCAGATAGCTAAACAAAGTTAGAAAGCTATTTATTTCATATATACCAGAAAGGAGAGAGAGAGAGAGAGAGAGAGAGAGAGAGAGAGAGAGAGAGAGAGAGACAGAGAGAGACAGAGAGAGACAGAGAGACAGAGAGACAGACAAACAGACAGACAGAGAGAGAGAGACAAAAAAGATACAGTCCTCAAGGTCATGCCCCATAATCCACTGCCTTTAATTTCATTCTAACTCCTAACTTTCCATCACCTCCTAATAATGCCATCAAAGTTTGAATCCCTTTGATGAAGTAAAAGCCCTCATGATTCTATCACATTCTAAAAGCTCTACTTCTGAACACTGCTGCTCTGCTGACAAAGCCTTCAACACATGAGCCATTGGGGGACATTTGTGATCCAAAGCATATCACCTAGTGTACTGGGTACAAACATTGAGCATAACTGTATTTGGGTTATTCATTAGCATGATTCAACCTTACTATTAGAGAGTGTGTCCCTAAGGCAGGGGCTGGAACACACTGAACACACGTTTATTGAGGCCCGGTGGTCCATGGAGGGTTGCAGAGACCACAGAATTTGGAGCCAGTCCAAATTCAGCTTCAATCTCATCTCTGCCAACTATTTAACTGAGTGAGCTTGGAGTTTAAACAGCTTTTTTGAATCTCAGGATCCCCATGTCAATTTCTTAAGCTGCAAAGTAGGAACCTGAACACCTATCTTGTGAGACTGTTGGGAGAGTTCAACAAAACACCATGGCTCAAGCACATTTCACTATGTCTGTCCCAGAGAAAGTAGCTAATCTTTCAGGAAACAAGACATACTTCCTGCTGTGGGGCAGAATTGCCCCTCTCTGATTCATCCCTTTCCTAGCCTTCCTTTCTTTGCCTTTCAAGAACTCCAGGATGTTATGTGTGATCTCTCCTACTTCTACATTACCAACCATTTGGTTGGGAGAAGTCCTTTGCAGCCTTCTTTGTCTTTATTTTGCTGTTTTAAGCTTAAAAATGTGATTAGATACAATTATAAACCTATGGTAAACCTACATAGCCTTTTTTATCATGAGTTCAAAATGCTTTGTAAATGTAATGAGCTATGGCAGGGAGAAATGATATTTAAAAGGTTTCCTTCTCAAGTATGTTCATACCGACACTGGAGACTTTTATCTCCCTTCAAGAGATTTACACTGCATATAAACATCCTTAAAGAGATTCTACCATAAGGAAACATGTGATAAACTTTGTTTAATTCTACAATTTTTAAATTGGTTTTGTGATATGCCTGTGAACTTCCTCAAGATACTGTGTTTCTCTAGAGCATGCTTTGGAAAATGCTGGCTTGTGGGACTAATATTTATCTTTGTTGATAGAGCCTCAGGATGCCAAGGGTAGGACAGCTCATGTAAGGTCTTACAAAGAGTACAGTGTGCTCAACCTGGCTCTGTCTTCTCACCTTACACCTTAATGACAAGCACAACCATCCTGGGTGTGTCAAAGTTCCATGTCCTTAAGTTCTTTTGAATTCTACTTTCTTTGTTTTCCCTGCAGTTCTTGATTTTTTGCCTGCCTTCCTTGGCAGACCTCACATGTCAGGTGTGGTGCTGGTCTTAACTTTTCTACTCAATTGGGGGATATTCAGCACTAAAGCTCCTTCTGTCCCTGGCTGTGAAAGATAAGGAGTTCTTACAGTGTATTCAACATCAGACCTCTAGAAAGGGAGCCAGAGGTGTCATCAGGTCATCATAGAAACATTTCAGTGATAGCAAGTGCCTAGCACCTACCTTGCTTGTATCATAGTGTCTGGCTCGAGTCTACACCCTTAATCCCTGCATGAATCTTCCTCTTTTAACATAGTAGTAGCAGGTACAGGGCTCTCACACTAAAGTTGAGGTCACCAGACACTGTTGGTAGAATAGATGATTGGCACATGAAACTTAACATGGTCAAGGGTAACACCACGAGTAATAAGAGCTCTGGGAATGTGTATATAGAAAAAAAGTAAGCTCCATAAAAAAGACTAAGTAGAATCAGTGAGAAGATGCTATTTAAAGCTGCCAATGGTTTCTTACTTTTAAGTCACTTCAATAGGCCTCTCATTCTACAAAGCTAAAGTTCAGATTCTGTCCTAGAAATGAGATGGTCCAAAATGTAGGACTCAGGTGCTCCACAGAAGTGTGTACATGGTGGTACAGAGGATCAGACTCACATCTCTGTAGAGATTTTGATAGTTTCCACTGCAGGAAGCAATGCTTTTCCTTCTCTGTTTGGGCCATGAAGGAGAGGGCTGGGTGTGGCCCCTGCTCTCTGTGATCAAGATTAAAGACTTTCCCGTCCATGAAAGCCTGTGGACAGACCTGGATGATGAAGTCTAGGCAATGTGGAAATGCATAACTGTTGTTGGAATGTTTTCTACATTACAGTTCCCCTCTGTCATCACCATACCTTCATTAAAATCTTGTCAAATGCCTTGGCTTCATTTTTTTTTATATTTTAGGGAAGGGTCTATAGGGTGTTCAGGGTCTCACTACTGGATCAGACTCTTAATGATCGGCCTGTTTACAGCCTCCCAAGAGCTAGGATTATAGGTGCATGCCACCATGTCCAGTCTCAATTGCCCTCTCAGCATGCCCTAGGGTTAGGGCCAGCACAACAGGCCTGGGGATTGAACCCTGGGCCCCTGATTCTGCTTGCAGGTGCTTTAATACAATGTACTATTTGGCCAGCCCATTACCTTAATTTTAACTATGTCATCATTTGCTGTGGCATGATTTGGGTATAATAAAAGCACCCCAGAGAAAGTTGGTTACATGGAAAGAAGAGGTGACTGTCAGAGAACAGCAGTCCAAGTCTCAAGGTGACAAATGACCACCAGAACAAACTGGTCAATTGCAGGCATTCTTTAATGAATCCTAGGAATTCTTGGCAAAGGGAACTTAATCTAAAGGTTAGCTTTTTTCTGTAAATTGCATGATATATCATTCAGGAAAGTCTGTGGTAGTCTAAAGTAACAATTCACAAATGCCAGATGCTTGAAACACAATTTGATTTCTTGCCTACACCATAGGCTACATGCCTACTGTGGGCATGCTTTCTCTTCCCCATTCAGTACTTGCTTGTTGTGGCAGGATGTGGGACAATACAACATCATTCTTCTGTGAATTTCCAAGTAATGGAAAAGATGAGGTTCTAGTGCATTTTATTTTTTTGCCTTTTTGAGACAGGGTCTCACTATGCAGTTCAGGCTGGCCTTAAGCTCACTTTGTAGCTCAGGCTGGTCTCGAACTCACAACAATCCTCCTGCCTCAGCCTCCCGAGTGCTGGGATTACAGGTATGCACCACCATGCCCGGCTTTCTAGTGCATTTTATTGGTAAAGGCAAGCATGGTGTCATACCTAACTTACAAAGGGAATGGAAACACAATCCTACCTTGTGCTGGGAAAGCAGGGATATTTACTGAATCATACCAATTACTGCCACAGAGTGGACTGGGAGGCCAGATGCTTCTGTGTGTGTTTGAAGACTGGAGACCATGGAGATGTGTAGGTTGTAGCTTAGGATGGTAAACTAATGGGCCTGCCAAATAGCTCAGCTGATTAAAGCACCTGCAAGCAGGCATAAGGGCTTGGAGTTCAATTACAGCCCACTGTGCTGCCCTGCTTCTAGGGTGTATTGAGACTGGGCATGGTGGTGCACACCTGTAATCCCAGCACTTGGGAGGCTGTAAACAGGTGAATCAGTATGAGGCTGATCTAGTAGTGAAATCCTGAACCCGCTGTAGACTCCTCCCTGAAATAAAAAAAAGGATAGTGAACTGAGTTCTACCATTCCCTTATTATTCAGAGCTTGAATTCAACAAATGATCTGTGGGCATTTTCTCCATGCCAGGCACTGCTTTAAGAATTAGGGATGCAATGAAGCAATGGGCAATTGGGTGGACATACAATTCAGAGAGAAGCAAGTACAAATGGCCAACAAATGTATGAGAAATTCAACATATCTGGCCATTACAGAGATGCAAGGTAAAATAATGATAATATTTCAACTTAATCCAGAAAGAATGGCAATCATCAAAGAGTTAAAAATAAATTTTGGTGAGGCTATGCTGAAAAAGGAACCTCTGCATATTGTTGGTGGAAGTATAAAGTAGTAGGACCACTACAGAAATCAGTATGGAGATTTCTCAATGAACTGAATTTAGAATTTCCATATGATGTCATGGTCCTGCTTCCATGTGTCCTACCCAAAGAGCTAAAGATATTTTACAGTGACATGTGCATACCAATATATATAGTAGCACAAATAATAATAACTAAATATTGAAAACAGCCTGTATGCCTGTAAACAGACAATTGGATAAAAAAAATGTAGTATCTATACATAATAGAATGCTACTTAGCTGGAGAAGGATATATTAGAGACATTTGTAGGAAAATGGATGCACCAAGAAAATACAATGTTGAGGGCTGGGAAGACAGCTTAGTAGCATACGACCCTGAATGACATGCACAAGGCCTGCAGTTTGATCCCTAGTACAAAAAAAGAAAAAACAATGTTGAGTAAAATAAATTACACTTATAGATTTAAATCACATATGATATCTCTTATCTGAGTGAGGCAAAGTATAGACTAAGAGAAAAATAAGGGAAGGACAGAGTAAAATAAGGGGGTGCACCTGTTGCAGGTGAGAAGGGGTCCAATGGGGCAAGCAGTGACAGGGAAGGTATAGAGGAGAAGGTAGAGTGAAGATATGCCAGGTACAAGGTCTGAAGAACATCACAGGAGTTTAAATGCCATAAAATGAGCTAAGATGAGCAATATCCACAAGAATGGAAAGAAAGGAAGGGGCACTAGAAAAGGAGGGAGGAAGAGGGAGGAGCATACTTAAAAAAAGAAACAAACTGTATTATGTATGTGTACCAGCTCCCCAAGAGGACTGTAAAATGCACATACTGCAAACATGTCCTAACAAAATAAATTTTTAAAAAGTATTGGGATATTCACCCTTTCACCAAGAGTCATGAGTACTGTGTTTTCAGGGCTTCTGTTCTGCTTTGGGGTTGGACAAGCAGTAAACCCATTTCTATGTGGAAAAGCATTATTTAAATGGGCAATGCTCTATGAGAAGGCTCTTCATGTTCTCCTAGGTTAGTAGTGGTGAAACTATGGCACATGTGTTATTTTTTAAAATTTATTTTAAAGAGAACAGAGAGAAAATAGATAAGACACTAGAAATGATACATTTTAAGAAAAAACCAAGATGATATGTATTCAACAGTGGTTGTTATACTGCATATTGCTGTCTTCAATGTAGTTATGCAGATTACAGATATAAGCATATAAAACTGGCCAAAGTCAAAATTTTAAGCACTAATTGCTACCTTTAAAAACATAAAAATTAGCAGTACCATCATTTTAGCTACCCTGTGTATATACTTACATGATTTTTCCCTTGCTTTTTTCCCAATCTTGCATATGTGTTATTGTGTTTTTCCTTTACTACACAAGAGGTCAATGCAGAGGATTTTTTTTCTTCAAAACTCAAACCTCAGTATATAAGTTTAATGGTAGTGTTGGCATTTTGCAGTAAGTAGGTGGTTTTGGTATTGAAATATGGCACTCCATCTCTAAAAGGTTCACCATCACTCTGCTGAGTAATACCCAAAGATGGGTGGCTGTGGCTTCCTGATCGCTGCTTGTTATGCTCGAGCATTGGCCAGCTTCACATGGTTTCTTTTCTGAGCACAACCTTCAGTACCTGGGACCCATTAACCTTTTCTCTGAGAATGCACATCCTGATATCTTGTTTCTGTTCCTTCTGCTTTTTCACTGTCTTGGCACATTTAGGGCCTAGCTAGTAGCAATCCTGTGCTAAGCTTCCTATTGGTTTTTAATGAAGCTTCATATTCTTTCTGGAATCAGCTCTTGTAACTAATTCTGAGATATACATAGTGCTATTCTATTGACTACATTCAGTTCTAGTTTTTCCATTCACCTATTAAAGATCAAAGTTTTTTATACTATTGCTTTCCCATGCAGTATAGCATAGTAGTTCAGATTACTGTCAGGCCTCAGGAAATTCTGATCTTTGTCACCAACTCTGCCATTTTCTGAACCTCATGTTTCTTCATTTGAAAAGCAGCAAAAATAGAAACACTTACCTTATAAGGTTGCTTGAGAATTAAATTAGTCTTACAAGTATAATGTGAGGCATAAAAAGCTAGGTGCTATAATTTACTGATAGATGAAAAATCAAGTCATTTATCAATTGCTATGTAATTTACTTAACTCTCATGCTCTTAAATTAAGGCCCCTGAAATGCATGCTATCAGTTAAGCTAGTAACAACTCCAATAACCAGCATATTTCTCATAATTTGTACAGAACCACATATACAAATTGAATCCTAAGAAATGCTTTGTATAGACACTGTCCTAAGAAACATGAAGTGTAAACTGTAATAATACAGGTGTTCTCTAGATGTACATCCTCATCTGTCTGTCTCCTATTTTCCTCATCTTTCCGGGCCCCTTCTTGATCTTGGATTCTATAATTTTTACATGTACTTCTAGTTTATATATGACCCCACCCAAATTGTCTATATTTCCAAACATATTTTTTCTGGCAAGAAAATAAAGAAAATAACACACTACTTTTGTCATTGAAAATGTGCTTGTGAACTTACTTAAAACAGATGCCAAACAGTTGATGCTTTCAGAATATTGCACATCTTTTTACAGTATGGCCATGACCAGAATAGATGAGACAGGAAGAGATTTCTCATTTTGTGATTTCTTTGTCCTACAATCACTCTGCATGGCCCAATGAAGCCCTTCTTACTGGTGATCAGTTAACCTAGTACCTCAACTGGGTGGCATGCAGTTGTATGAGAAATGAGTCTGGCCTAAATGAATGTGACAACCAGGAAGAAAACCAGAGAGGCCCCTGTAGGTCTGAAACAATGACTACAAGGTTATACACTGAAAATTCCCTCATTCTGGAATGCTTTTGTTTTACTTTACCCAAGATTTGAACATGTGTGGCTATGTTCATTCTCTAAGCATTTATCAAGTGCTATAGCCAGAAGGATACAGTAGCAGACACTGTCCCACAAGTCACTTTTGCAGCACTCTTAGTCCACTCATGAGGACTAAGCATTTATGATCTCAGTTTTTCCAATGAAATTTGTCAGCCCTATTGCATTGAGGATTCAGTTTCCAAAAGACAAATTTCAGCCATACACATGTATGGCACAACACTGACATTCTACAGGAATCTGAGAGAAGTGAATCTCATTAAGCTGTATTCTAGTGTGGGCAGAAAGCACAGAAAAAATGCCCACTGCTTCAGCCTAGATAACTAGGCTTTATCTTCAAGATAAATGACAGTCTCATGATGTCTTGGCTTCTTTACTGCTATCAATATCTCTCAGCTTGCCTAACTAGTTCCCAGCCTCCAGTCCTGATGCCCACTGTCCCATCTCGACACAGTAAGATGAACGATCCTTTCAAAATGAAAATCGTTGTATACCCATGTTGATTGTGTCACAGTTCATAGTTGTTAAAGGATGAGAGTGATCCAAAGATGAATGAAAGATGAAAGGGTAATCAGAATGTGGTAAACACATACAAAACAATATCATTAAGCTTTAAAAAGAAAAGAAATTCTGTCACATCATGCAGCATGAATGAACCTCGATAACAATTTGCTAGTGAAATGAGCCACTTATAGAAGAAGAAATACTGGATGACCTGGTTCTGTTCCAAATTCTTAAGAGATAGAAAATGGAATGGGAGTTCCCAGTGAATGGGGGAAATGGAGGGAATTGAATGGTGAGTTATTCTTTAAGACATATAGTTGCAAAGAAAGTAAGTATCTGGAGATGGATGGCGGTGATGATTGAGCAACACTACGCATGTACTGAGTATCACTGAATGGTTACCTTAATAATGTTTAATACAGCCATTCTTTTTTATTTTTTATTTATTTTATTTTATTTTATTTATTTTATTTTTTTTCATTTATTTTATTTTATTAAAATACAAATGTCAATCAGACAGTTTCAAGACACCTTAACCATACACATTCAATGAATTAATACATTGCAAACTGTTTTCATAACGTTTTGGTATTGTACAAGGTGCATACATGATATTATATTTACAGATATTATTTTAGAAGATATCTCTTATCAGTGAATTAAGAGTGTAGTTGCTTACTTATCTTATTTTTTATACCTGAATTATATCAAAAATTCAATAATTATTTACCTAGTGGATGACCATAGTACTAAAAGCCGACGTAATATCCTGTCCAACCACCATTAGTGCAGATCTTGCCTCTCATAGAATTATGTAGAAGCACAGCGTTATCTATCCCAACTGTACTGTCTATACACTATTTTTTATTTTTTTTAATACAGCCATTCTTGTTATGTGTATTTTACTGCAATTAAAAATAACACAAATTCTATTACAATGAACAAATTTGATGGTATAACTCCTCAAAACCCTCCCATAACTCCCTGTTACCCACAGAACAGAATGTGAAGTACTCAGCTTGGCCTCCAAATCCCTCCCTTTGACCTCTGCTTACTTGTTCACCCCACCTCTTAGCAGCCATTGTCCTATTCATTCTCCTCTGAGTTGATCTTTGAATATCTCAGGCTTTCTTCCTCCTCACAGCCTTTGTCTGTACTATTTCCTCTGGCTAGTGGATTTTGCTTTAGATAACATTGTGGCCATCTTTGGCCACAACATTCAGATACCTTTTCTCACAAATAGCACTGATCGGTTTAAAATACCTGGCATCCCAATCCTATGCGGTAATCCCCTCATCCTCACACATTATGCGATTTTTTCCAGTAGCATTCTAGAGTATATATTTATTTGTGTGCCAGTTGTATATCTAAGGGCCCTGTGAGATAAGCTTCATGAGGCCTGATGCTGTGGTGTTCACCAACTCATTTCCACCATGCAGTCGTGTGGCAGGCACATAACAGTAAATATTTACTGAAGGAGTGAGTTATATGCAAGCACTGTTTAAAACTCTGACTTCACAGAACAAGATCATCCAGCTATACAGCTCCTGGTACATTAGACTGCAAGAAAGGCAGCAGAATGGTTCATTGCCAAGGCCTGTCATCTCAGTGTAGTATCAAGTTGTTTGCTCTCTTTTATTGAATTCTTTCAAGTTTACATGTTAACATCCAATGAGCGTTTACACCAACGATTCAGAAATTAGGTTGATTTAGTGTAATCACAGCACTGGGCTGTTTGGGTGATTTAAAAATACTAATGTGACTCCTGATGCTCACTGCTAGGAAGCAATTATGGCATTTCAGAATTATTTTGCAGACTACAGTATCATGCCCAGCCTCTTTTTTGCAAGGCAAGCTAAAGGGGGATCTTCTTCTCTCCAGTGGGAGCTGCTGCCAACTGCAGGGTTTCTCTTGAACTTTAGTGGGCATGCTGGTGACCTCCAGGGACTGTTGGGAAATTAACACTTCCATCTAGGTGGAAGTCTAGCTGGACCAGACTGGCTCAGGATGAATTTGTTAACCATAATGTTTCCCTTCTCAGAGTCTTTAACCTAGTACTTTCCCTGGGGAAATATGTACCAAAGCTCATCATGGATAGAATTTCATGGATTTCTCCTGAGGAATGCATTTCAATTTTAGAAAAGAAATACCCTAAAGAAGACTGCTGCAGCATAATGATAGTAGTTCTGAGGTGTTTAGCACTGACATGACCCAGACGCAAATGTGAAAGGAACATTTCACACCAGGGATCCACTTCATACTCAGGGTTTTGTTGTAAGGTAGATAATATTATTTTTCCCCATTGATGGTTCAGGAGAGCAGTTCTGAAGGCTGAGAAGTCCAAGATCAAGGTGCAAGCAGTGTAGGGCTCAGTTTCTGCTTCAAGAAGTCACTTTGACATATCGCCCATGATTATGGGCCTGGAGAGTGGCAGGTAGTGTGCTCAGGCAAGGGTTCAGGAGACTGGCCCAGTACATCATAGCCTCACTCAGAGTGATACTCAACCACTCTGAGCCACAGAGGAAAGAGATTGAAGTTCTATAGTGTGCCTGGGGAGAGTCACATGAAGAGAAAACTTTCTCTCAGGCTCTCACAGAGAGCAATCTGGTCAAGCATTGGCCGTGACTCATCCACATGGATGACACAGACAA
>PVKA01028331.1:0-29513 GCA_004027165.1 Ctenomys sociabilis
TGATACCAATTATTCTCACATTGTTCATTCTGGCGTCATCCTGCAGGTGATGGATTATTTTTTCCTGCATTCTTGTTGTTTTTACGAGATCCTTTCTCACTTTTTCACTAGCTGCTCCGGCATCTTCAAGATCTGAAACTCTGTCTTCGCTTTCACTCAGACGGTTTTGTAGACTCGTGATTGCTATTTTTAGTTCTTCACCACAGGTACTTTAGTTTATTTTTTTTCTTCTCTCCTCTCTGCCTTAAATGTCACCAAGTCCCCTGAAATAAAACTGAATGTTTTTCTTAGTACATCCTGAGTCCAGAACCTGCTCAAGGACTCACTCATGCTTTCCTCCTTCCCTGGGCTTCATTGAAGCTCTCCTGATGTGGATTTGGAATCCTGTTCTCAGAAACTGTAGTGTTAAAATACACATTTCAGGGATCCCTTGTGACATACCCTCCAAGCAGAGCAATCTGACTGAGCTGAGTTTTTACTTTGTTTTTTTTTCATAGAGGCACTTTATAAAAGTGTGTTCAGAAGAGACCACAAAAAATTATAAAGCCACAATGATTCAGAATCTGTCTTGGAGAAATTTATGAATTGTTTACTTATCAATTATCTTTCTTAATTGATTTTTTTTTTTTTTTTCAGGACCGGGATTGAACTCAGGACCTTGCGCTTGCCAGGCAAGTGCTTATTCTATTGAGCTATCTCCTCGGCTCTCTTAATTGAATTTTGCTACTTAGCCTTTTGTTTACATGAACAAGGAAGTGATTCTCCTGTTTTATGCAGAGGTTTACTCAAATATGCTGAGATTATCCTAAAAGAAGGCTCCCCCCGCACATACAATTCTCACAGAAATGGCCAGTAGGGAGGAGAATCGTGCTGCTTCCTGAGTATGCCGGCGGGGTGCGGGCTGCTGCACTACAGATGGTTGCTGCTCATGATTTATGGTAGTTTATGTGGATCCAGTTCCTTAACAAAGGCAGAAGAGGAAGGGCTCCAAATAAGAACACAGGGCTGGGAGCCGGGCATGGTGGCGCATGCCTGTAATCCCAGCACTCGGGAGGCGGAGGCAGGAGGATTGTTGTGAGTTCAAGACCAGCCTGAGCTACAAAGTGAGCTTAAGGACAGCCTGAACTGCATAGTGAGACCCTGTCTCAAAAAGACAAAAAAAATAAATAAATAAATAAATAAATAAATAAATAAAAAATAAAAAAATAAAATAAAAATAAAAAAGAACACAGGGCTGGGAATATAGCTCCATTGCGCAAGTCCCTGCCCGGCAAGCACAAGGTTCTGAGATCCATTCCCAGTACCAAAAAGAAAGAAAAGAAAAAGAAAAAGAGTTGTGCATCGCCTACTTATCCCCTAAGCCAAAATGGAATACAAATATGAACACATATGCAATTCTCCAAGCATGTTATATGCAAGTCCAAATATGCCAAAATGAAATACATAATTCTATATAACTACTGTGTACTACTAATATGTTCTTTAAAAATAATGATATAAGGAGCTCATAAGAAATAACTAAGATGCAATCACAGAGCTAGCAAACAACATACACAGCACATATGTACAATTTTTATAGAGGATATATGTAACTATGGAAGCAACCATCATTTAGAATTATAATTTTGATGAATATTGTATGTGAAATAAATTCTTAAAATTAAGAATTTTTATGAAGCGCTCTAGCTTATATTGTGCTGTCACAAAAATTTCATTTTATATTTATTGCTCTGTGAGAGAGAATTTTTAAAGGCTTTAAAAAAAACACAATTATATTTGAGATCATCTGAGAGATTTACCTAATCCAGTGAAATTAATCTAAGTGCAACAGTGAGACGATCTGACCCTAAATCCAATGATTTTTGCTAATGCCCAAGGGAATTCTGGCATGCCTGTGAGTTATTTCTACTGACTATTTAAAAGAAATTACTAAACTAAGTTCCTTAGAGATATTTCTTCTTACAGATCTCTTATTTACTAGTAAACAGTTCTGAAGCTGCTGCCCCCAACACCAACCCACTATTATTCTATTCAGTGCTCCATCAGAGGTCCTATCAGTGCGGACTTCGACGTCTGAGAGTGTTTTCACTGATTACTTCTTTTGATCTTCACAGTACCTCTGCAAATACAGTGCCACAGGTGTCTGATTTTCATTTACTAGAGGAAGAAAGGGAAGCAGAAAAGGCTGGCCAAATATCTCAGTGGGTTAAAGCACCTGCAAGCAGGTGCAGGGGCCATGGGTTTGATCCCTGGACCTGCCATGCCAACCCCACCCCCAGGGTGCATTGAGAAGGCAATTGAGACTGGGCATGGTGTCACATGCTTATAATTCCAGAACTTGGGAGGCTAAAACTGCTTCCAAAGATGCACAATTAGTTAATGATAGAACAAACACCATGGTAATGTGCTTCTTGTCCATCCACAGAGCCACAATCATGTCGTCAGCTTGTCATTTCTGTCGAGCAGCCCAACTGTCCACTGCAGACCTGATTGTACACATGGCTGATAGAGCATTCTGGCATCAATCTGAACACAGTTACAAAACACCACCCATACTATGTAACCATCAATGAGCATGCAAAATAACAACAACAAATATGCATTTGCTATAGCATAAGATGGTCTAAAGCATTGATTAGCATGTGTGTTTGTCATATAAGAAATGACAATATGTGCTAGAAAACTCCCACAGATCAATAAGAAAAGGAGGAGGTGCTGATGGGCTCAAGAGCACCTAAATCCTAGATACATTCCCCAAGAAAATAGCAAAAACATTCAGCTTTACTAATTCATTGACAAACTCAAACAAAAATAACATATTGATATAACCCAACTCTGGCAAGAGTAAGCAAAATGAAAGATCTTACTGAACATGGAAGCCTTTTGAAGGATAAACTTGACATTTCTACCCACATTCAATGCTTAGCAGCCCACTGACTCAGCAGTTCCACACAGCTCATAAATTCTTTCATTTAATCAAAAATTATTTTTGAGTGTGATGTGCCCAGTGTATAAATGTGGGAAACAGCAATGTGAATAAAGCCAAGTGTCTGGCTTTGTTTAGCCTTATGTTACAGTCAGGGAGATCTCCATTAAACAGGAGAATGCACAATATCATGTTAGATGATAGCAAGTGTTATGATTAAAACAAAGCAGAAGGGAGAGTGGGGGTACAGCACTCTAGAAAATGAGGCCAGGAGAACCTCCTCTTGGTTTCTGTGGTGATGATGACTTGTGCAATTTTAGTGAGAAAAACCAGAAAAGAGAAGGAAGCATCTAAATAGGTCCTGAGAAGGCAATGGGATGTCCTGAGTAAGAAGCAGCATCTACTAGGCAAGGGGGCTCTAGTAGAGGAATGTTTTGTATGTATGGTTACTCATGTTAGCATGAAGTATATATTTACAAGAATTTTGGCATGATGGTTGTCTTTGCTCATTTTCTATCAGCTAATAGCTTTGGAGATGAAAAGATCATGCAGCATCTGGTGGGGCCCTCCTGTGTGTCACAACATGGACAAGAGGCATTGCACTGTGAGAGTGTGTGCAAGAGTATGAGTATCTATGGATGAAAGGTAATGCATGGGATGGCCAAGCAAGTCATGTAAGACTTACCCTACCCTCTTAAGAAGAGGTAGGACTGCATCTTCATAGGCTGGTGCCCCTAGTAACCTAATCAGCTTCCACCCTCTGCAAAGTCTGAACATCTTTGAATACTTCTGCCTTGTGACCAGGCCTCTTGCACATGAACCTTGTAGGGAATAAAACACATCAAAAGCACAGTTGTTGTGACTCCAACTTGTCTGTGCCCATCAATAAGAAATGGTTTAATACATTGTTGTGAATGTATCAGTGGAACACCATTCAGCTGTTAAATGAATGAGACAAACCAATGACTGTTAAGAGTGCCAAGCTGTTCACAAGGCATTCCCAAAGGGAGGGAGAGGGACAAGCTATGGGAGAGTATCTATAAAATGGGGCTACTTCTACCAAAAGACAAATGTATGTCATATGAAAGTAAGTATATATATTTGTGTATAGCATAAAATAAAATAATTATAAGCTAGGTATTTGTTATAACAAATAGGAGATAAATACTCTGAGCAACTTAATTTATACACTTTTCTAAAGAGGAGTGGGTGGCACTGGTTCATTAAAATGGGAAGAACTGAGCTACTCAAGGTCATTTCAGTGTCTTGGCTTTCATCTTTTCTGCCTTGAAAAGCTTCTACACTTTACTCAAATAAACAACTAAAGAAAGCCTGTGTGACACTGACCTGGGTCTCAAAATTGACATTTAAATATTGGTCACATCTGCAACTCTTGATAGGATGGCACACACCTATACCTGTATGACAGACAGGAAAAGCATGGCTCACAGCAATTCCATGACTTGACTCTCATCATCTTCAGAAACATTGGATTTGGAATTCAGAGACCAAAGTAGACTCATATTTTGTCACTTACCAGCTGTGGGATTTTTTCCTATTCTTTTTTCCTCCCTCTTTGTCCCAGAGTTTGGTTCTGGTAAAAATTAACTAAGATATCATCCAAAGTTCACTTCCAGTCCAGGCATGAGAGTACCTAGGGGAGTCCCAACTTTCCAATATTTTTTTCATATTTTAGACCACGTTCAACTTTTAGTAACATCTTCAAATTGCTTGCACCTTTTCATATTATCATACTTAACCTTTCTTGAATTTTATGATAATAGAGTGAGCTCATGATGAGAAATGTTTTGTTTTGGAGTAATCGCAATGTACAAAAGCCTAAGATGCTGATACCAAAGGGAACTTGGACTAAACTTACAGAAATGTGACAGAGATGCAGTTTCTTTTATTCTTGAATTGAAGGATTTATTGTAAATATCTATTCTAGCTACAGCTATTGACTGTTACAGAAAGAACACTGGATTTGGACTGTGGAGACCTAATTAGATTTGTACTTTGGCATTTACAGCTATGGGATTTTTTCTATTCTTTTTTCTCTCTCTCATTGTGCCAGAGTTTGTTTCTGGTAAAAATTAGGTAAGATATTGTCCAAAGGTCACTTCCACTCCCAAGCATCAGGGTATGTGTGTACTAGTGTCTGTGACTGTTGATAGTGCTAAACATTTTGAATTTCATTTTGCTCTCATTTGAATTTCATTCTATTTTCATCACCATATCTCTCCTTGCTGTTGCAATGAGTTTCTGCACTATCTACCTGGACCTTTGTGAAGAACAAAGTTCTCCCTTCAGACACCAGCTGCAACATCCAAGGTCCTCAAGCAGGTCAGCCTGCTGCCAAACTGACAGTATGTGGCTTCCCCCAACTACTCAGGTACAGTAACTCCCTAAAATGACTTGCAGAACTCAGGCAGGTACATCTATAATTTGAAATTTATTATAATTAAAGAGGATAAAAATCACTATCAATCAATAAAAGAGACAAATAGGCCAAAGTCAGGGAGGGCTGCAAGTGAAAATTTACACATCTTCTCCTGTGGAGTTGATATGTGACACCTCATGTGCAGGAATATGCTCAGAAGCACCTGACCCAGGGAAACTCATCTGTACTTAGTGTTCAGAGTTTCTGCAGGATTTTAGTACTATTGCCTGCATCACAGGCCAAAGATTGAACCAAGTCTCCGTGCCCATCCTTGTTGGCCTAGATGTTACAAAGGCATCATGGAGCTCAATGGCCCAACTTCACTTTCCAGTCTCAAACTCTTCAGTCTTGTCCAAATCTTAGGTTTTGATTTGTGGTCTAGTTGGAACTTACTCTTCTCATTGCATTTCTTGGCTTGAGCATCCTTTTCTGTGGTATTAGTAGATTAGATTAGGTATGTTTGTTCAGTACTGGGAAGCAAACCCAGGGCTTCAAGCTTGCCAGGCAGCCACTGCACTGCTGATCCCAGCCTCAGATTAGTTTGTAAGACTTTTTACAGTTTTCATTTCAGTGTCCAAATGCCTAATATTTGCATAGCTTCCTAACGTTTCAGAGAAGTTTATACTTGTTATTTTATGGCTCTATTATCATCCCTTTACAATTGTAGTGCAATTTAGCAACTGAGATAATGTTGGAAAGTCACTAAACAATAGGAGTAGATTTAAACCCATGGACTCTGGCTCTAATATTTTCTTTTAACTATTTCAGTACATCTCCCAAGCAATAATCCCATACTATGAAGATATCCCCAGAGATTTTATTCTTTATGTTTCAAAGGTTTAGAATATATTCAGAGCATGAATAAATATTCACAATTTTTTTTGACATTTGTATTTATTTATGGGTAAAATTCAGCCATTGATCGAGGTATATAATGTCTGTCTTTAGTTCAGAAATAAATATTGGGATCTCAGACCCAGAGACTACATAGCCAAGATTCCATAGTCAGCAGTTGATGCATCTTTTGTTATAGTTTTGTTCATTTTGCAAAGACATCAGGGCTCTAGATGTGCCTGTCTGGCACCTGCCTGGCCAATTTATTGATTGATAAATACTCTTACAGTCAGTCTACCTGAGCAGCAAGAGTGTGTGTCCTATGTAGGAAGCCAAGAAGAGATACATCTGTGAGGTAATTGAGACAGTAAGAATGATAATGGTTATCTAAAAGCATGGTGTTCAGTTTCCAAGCATACCTAACTTTCTACCCCAAGCAATACAATTACCTGTACTCTCTGCATCAGAGATATATCTTTCTTTCATGTTGTGTCATACGAGGATATTACTATCTTTTCTTTCTTACTAACTCTGTGTCAGAGAGTGGTTTAAGAGAAGGTTAGCATGATGTAAGAAGATGATATTCAATAATTACAGCTTTTACACTCTGAAACATTTCCACATGCCAACCAATGTGAGTGAGTCCACATTCGCTGTGTCATTCAATCCCACGCTCCCCACGTGAGGATTATTCCTACTTTACAGTATAACGTAGAGGTCCAGAAAGTTTAAACACCTGAGAGTTAATTATCTCTGAGATTCAGTAGGGAGCTGAGATTTCTTTACACTCACGTCTAGCTAGATTTCTTTTCAGAAAAATGCTTCCCAGTGTTCAACTTTTTGCAGAACTTTTACATGTCTCAAATTAGAAATAGAAACTATAGGGTTCTGACTGAAAGAGAAGTGGGAGAAAATAAAGAAATTCTTTATTGCTCTGTGTGTGAGGGCTGCTGAAGGGAAGCAAGGTCCTTTGGGCAGAGGGAAGGCAGGCAAATAATCTATTGCACTGTCTGGAGATGGAGCTCTCATGGGCTTTATAGGGTCATAACAGGCACTGACTGGGGTGAGCTCGGCATGCAAAAGAAGCAATGGAATTATACCCTGCAAAACTCTCTTTCAAGATTGATGGAGAAGTGAAATACTTCCACAACAAAGAACTACTGAAGAATTTCATGATGACAAAGCCATCCCTTCACAGGCTGCTGAACGATGTTCTAGAGAGAGACCACAATGACCAAAACTCCATGAATGAGAATGGAAGGAACCCACTAAACAGGACAGTCAATTAAACACAGGTTACAAAGGAGTAAACAATACCAGGTACATATCATGACAAACATGTCAACACATTTCAATTATAACCATCAATGTAAACGGACTCAATTCTCCAATTAAGAGAAATAGACTGGCACAGTGGATTAGGAAACAAAATCCAACAATATGCTGTATACAAGAAACACACTTAACTTAAAAGGACATTCATAGGCTCAAAGTAAAAGGATGGAAAACAATACTACATGCCCCAGCACCTCAGAAAAAAGCAGGAGTAGCAATTCTGTTCTCAGACAGTCTCAACTTCAAACCAAGAATGATCAAATGACACAAAGAGGCCACTATATATTGGTCAGGGGAAAAATTGAAGGGCAAGAAGTAACACTCATAAATATCTATGCACCAAACAGAGGAGCACCCAACTATGTAAGACAAATCTTAAGGGACATGAAAAACTTAATGTCTAAGAACACAATCTTAACAGGAGACCTTAACAAACCCTTATCTCAAAAAGATAGGTCCTTGCTAAAAATTAGCAAGGAAGTAGCAGAACTGAACCAGGGCTTGGAACAGATGGATCTGGTGGACATATACAGAGTGTTCCACCCAACCACAGCTGAATACACATTATTTTCAGCTGCACATGGGTTATTTTCCAAAATAGACCACATGCTAGTCCAGAGGTCATGTGTAAGTATATGCAAGAAAATAGAAATTATCCCATGCATATTATCTGACCACAGTGCAATGAAACTGGAAATAAATGCAAAAGAAACCAGAAAAACCCACTAAATTCATGGAAACTAAACAACACCCTACTCAGCAATCAATGGGTTGCAGAAGAAATTCAACAAGAAATTCCACAATATCTATAATTCAATGAAAATTCAAGTACAACTTACTGGAATTTATGGGATGTGAAGAAAGCAGTTCTTAGAGGGAAAATCATAGCTATAAGCTCACACATTAGGAAAACAGAAAGGGAACAAATTAGCACGCTAATATTGCACCTCTGACAACTAGAAAAAGAAGAGCAAATGAAACCCAGAGCACAAAGACGGGAAGAAATCATAAAGATTAGACAGAAATTAATTCAATTGAGATGAAGAAAACAGTTCAAAAAATCCACAAATCAAAAAGTTGGTTCTTTGCAAAACTAAATGAAGTTGGTAAGCCTTTAGCCAACCTCATCAAAAAGAGGAAAGAAAAAATTCAAGTACAAGCAATAAGGAATGAAAAAGGTGAAATCACCACAGACCCAGTGGAAAGTCAGAAAATTATTAATAGTTATTTCAAGAATCTTTACACTCACAGAATAGAAGACACAGATGAAATGGACAGATTCCTTGAAAGGTATAAATTATCAAAACTGAATCAAGAAGATATAACAACTCTCAATAAGCCATTAATAGCCAACGAAATACGAAGCATAATAAAAAGCCTATCCACAAAGAAAAGTCCAGGTCCTGATGGATTCACAGCTGAATTGTACAAGAAGTTTATACAAGATATAATCTCCACACTCCACAAACACTTCAATGAACTTAAAAAGGAAACAGTCCTCCCAAAATCATTTGTGGAGGCAAGTATTATACTGATTCCCAAACCAGAGAAAGACACAAATAAAAAGGAGAACTACAGGCCAATCTCCCTCATGAACATGGATGCAAAAATACTCAACAAAATCCTGGCAAATAGAATACAGCAAATCATCGAGAAGATCATACACCATGACCAGGTGGAATTCATCCCATGGATGCAAGCATTGTTCAATATTCGAAAATCTATAAACGTAATACACTATATAATAGACTGAAACCTAAAAGTCACATGATCATCTCAATTGATGCAGAGAAAGCTTTTGACAAGTCCAACACTCATTCATGTTCAAGGTCCTACAGAAAATTGGAATAGATGGATTCTATTTTGATAAACAGCATTTACGACAACCCAAAAGCTCATATAATCCTAAATGGGTAAACACTGAAATCTTTTACTCTTAAATTAGGTACAAGACAAGGATGTCCTCTATCATCCTTCCTATTCAATATAGTTTTGGAATCCTTAGCAACAGCCATTAGAAAAGAGGGAGAAATAAAGGGAATAAAAATAGGCAAAGAAGAAGTTAAATTGTCACTATTTGCAGATGACATGATACTTTACTTGGAAGACCCCAAAAATTCCACCAAGAAACTACTAGAACTGATAGGGAAATTCAGTAGCATAGCAGGATACAAAATCAATACTCAAAAGTCAATAGCATTCCTGTACACAGATAACAAGCACACTGAAAGGGAAACAAGAGAAACAATACCTTTTACAATAGGACCATGGAAAATGAAATACCTTGGGATTCACTTAACCAAGGAAGTCAAAGATCTTTTCACAGAAAATTACAACACCGTAAGAAAAGAGATTATAGAGGATTTCAGAAAATGGAAAGATATTCCATGCTCCTGGATAGGAAAAACCAACATCTTGAAGATGGTCATACTCCCAAAATTGCTGTACAGATTTAATGCAATGCCTATGAAACTGCCACCATATACCTCCCAGACATAGAACAATCATTCCTAAAATTTATTTGGAAACACAAACGACCTAGAATAGCAAAGGCAATGTTGGCCAATAAAGACAAGGCAGGAGGCATCACAAATCCTGAATTAAAATTATACTACAAAGCCACTGTGATAAAATCAACATGATAGACCTGAGGATAAATGGAATATATTAGAAGGTGCAGAAGCATCTATGAACACACTCAGCCATCTGATCTTCGACAAAGTTCCCAATCGTGCTTACTGGAAGAAGGATAGCCTCTTTAACAAATGGTTCTAGAAAACTTGGCTTTCTACATGTCAAAAACTAAAACTTGACCCAGCTTTATCACCGTGCAGTAAGTTAAAGTCAAAATGGATTAAAGATATAAACATTAAAACAGAAACATTCAATCTCCTGGAAGAGAAAGTAGGAGGAACTTTTGAAGACATAGGGGTAGGTAAAGAGTTCATGAACAAACATATATTCACATGGGAAGCACTTGAAAGAATCAACAACTGGAATCAACTTTTCTTAAGGTGCTTCTTCACACCAAAAGAAATTGTCAAGAGTGAAAAGACAACCCACAAGTTTTGAAAAAATACTAATTAATATGCAATCAGACAGAGGTCTTCTGTCTAGAATATATAAAGAACTAAGATATAACAGGGTCCTCAGATTTAAAGACTCAGTTCAGAAATGGGCATCTGAGATGAATACACACTTCTCAGAGGATGAAATTAAAGAAGTAAAGAAACATATGAAAAAATGCTCCACGTCGCTAGTCATCCATGGAATTCAAATAAAAAAGAACACTGAGATACCATCTCACTCCAGAAAGAATGGTTATCATAAGGAAATCAACCAACAACAAATGTTGGAGAGGTTGTGGGGGAAAAGGGAACTCTTCTCCACTGCTGAGAGAGAGTGTAGAGTGGTATAACCACTGTGGAGGTCAGTGTGGAGACTCCTCAAAAGAATAGGACTCGAAATCCCATTCAAGCCGGCTATCTGCTCCTGGGAATTTTCCCAGAGGAACTGAAAACATTGTATCATAGTGATATACGTGTACCTGTGTTTATGGAAGCACAATGTGTGATAGCAAAATCTTGGAAACAACCAAGATGTCCATCACATGAGGAATGGTTGAAAAACATGTGGTATTTCTATATAATGGAGTATTACTCAGCTATCAAGAATGCTAAGCTTGAAGTATTTATACTGAAGTGGATGCCGCTTGAACATATATTCATAAGTGAAATGAACCAGACACACATGTGTAAATATCGTATATTCTCCCTAGTATAACAAGCGAAAAGCAGAAATACAAATGGAAACGTACAACAACTAAAATCAATTGAGTCCGATAAGGCAAAGTGAATGGCATATGCTGAAGGATACTAATCAGTTTTTCTTCTGGATGGTTAACAGCCTAAATTCAAAAATCAGAGATGGAGAAATAGAAGAGCCACAAGGCCAGCCAACATTTTGGACCTAGCCTTTCAAGGTCAGCGAAGACTCAGGACATAGGAGAACCTGTACTGCAACATCATGAAACTCAGTTGAGCTCCAAATTTTCTGAACAAGGAAATTATGGAGCCACAGAGGAAAGAGCTCAAAATTCTATAATGTGCCTGGGAAGATTCACATAGAGAGAAAACCTTCTCTCAGGCTCTCACAGAGAGCAAATTCGTCAAGCATTGGCCGTGACTCATCCACACGGATGACACAGACAAAGGATCTACAGAATAATGTACAGGACTACAAGATAAACCCTGAGGGGACTTCACTGACCTCATGAGAAACAAAAAGTATATGTGTTGGTATATAGGTCTTGCTCTATCTAGGTCTTAACCATCCAGCAGAAAAGTATAAAAATGAAGTACACACTGCGCGGCCATAATAGGTTGAGCTGTAAATGGCTATGGTCAACAACTTCTTCAGATAACTCACTATTGTTGTGGAATGCTGGACTGTGTTAGATTGTGTCGTCGAGTTCAGGCACCTAAATTAGTTGAGTGACAATGGAGTGCCCATCTCTGACAGGTGTAGACAAAGGAAGGGGTATAGAAAGAAAAAATCATGATGTGTGTGTATAGACAGTATAGTTGGGGTAGATAATGCTGTGCTTCTGCATAATCCTATGAGAGGCAAGGTCTGCACTAATGGTGGTTGGACAGGATATTATGTCAGCTTCTAGTACTATGGTCATTCACTGGGAAAATAGCAAGGTAGAAAGTATTAATTATTGAATCTTTGATGTAATTCAGGTATAAAGAATGAGATACTCAAACAGCTACACTCTTTTAATTTACTGATAAGAGACATACGGTATAATAATGTCTGTAAGTATAATATCATGTATGCACCTTCTGTGATACCACAACATTATGAAAACAGTTTGCAGTGTATTAATTTATCAAATCCATCTTATCAAGGTATCTTAAAACTGTCTCATTGATATTTGTACTTCAACAAAATAAACATAAAAAAATAAATATAAAAGAAAAAAAAAAGAAGCAACTGAGCAAGTTTAGGTTAACCAGGAGGAAGAAGATGGAAGTCAGTCTTAGAGCTGCTTGTTGTTGGTTCTGGGACCTGAGCTGCACCACTCATGACCATGATGATCCTGAGGACCTTTGCATGGGCATAGATTCATTGACCTGGTGGGCTGTTGTATGTGGGTCTCCCCATGGAAAACAAAATCAAAACAAAACAGAGCACAATGATTCTGTATTTCAGAGTCAGTAGTAGTGATCATGTTTGGGTGAGAGATGCTGTATCTTGGCCCCTGTCTTGTCAGCACTTCAACGTCTCAGGCAGACAGCCATGGGCCATGGTACTTCAACTTTCTGAGCCTCAGCTTTGCCTCCACAAAAAGACTATGCCACCTATGTTGTCTTTGTGGGGAATAAGGCTGGAGTCATACATAGAGACTTGCAGATTAGAAAGAAATGGGAGCATAGATTCATTAAAAATAGCAATCTAGAACAGGACAGTCTGGGTTGGAATTCCAGATCCACTGCCGACTAGCTGTGTGATGACCTTGCGGAATGGCTTAAGCTCTTTCTGTATCAGTCCCATATTTCTGTGGATGGGGAGACATCACAGCATTAACTTCAGAGATTCACTAGGAGTAGAGAGCAATGCCAGGCATAGAAGAATTACTACAGATGTGGTTGGTGTCACTGTCAATGGTTGCCAGACTACCTTCCCCACTGGAGGGGCTTCCAGAAGACAACATTAGGCTGGATCTCTGCATGGGTGCTCAGGAAGCTGCAGGGGTAATAGGAGATTATTCCTGCTCATACCAGTTCCTTCATCTCCAAGTGCTGGCTCTGACTCCATCTGCACAGGGCACCTCCTTACCTCTTACTATCTCAAAGTCAGCACAGTTAACTCTTTGCTGCCATACTTGACTATGAATCTTAACCTCTGAGTTTTACTAGGTTATCATTAGCTATTTAACACGTGCTCTTCACCCCATGCCTCATTAGAGTGAGGCTTTATGTGAGGTAATAAGCCAGACTCACATATAATGGAACTAGATTTCAGCAACTTTTTTTTTTTAAACAAAGAACGCCACAAAGAAAGCTATTACAGGTTTGGAAGGATTGATTTTATTTAAAATGGAATATGTATGAAAGCAGGCAGAATGGTTCTGACATAAATTACTTTGATATATTGAGTGCATAGGTAATTTTTTCTCCCTTTTAGCATTCTCTGTTCAGCAGAGGGATGTTGATTTATCATCTTATCCATTTCAACCTGATATAGGTTGCTTTTAGCTTTAGAGAAGGATCACATGGTCTCTTCTTGGAGGCACTTGCAGGGGTAGAACTTTAAAAAAGAAAAAGAAAGAAAAAGAAGGAAGGAATTAGGAAGGAAGGAAAGAAAGAAAAAAGAAAGAAAGAAAGAAAGAAAGAAAGAAAGAAAGAAAGAAAGAAAGAGAAAGAGAAAGAATCTTTCTTTCAGACTCAGTTGATACTATCTTGTGAATTCTCTACATTCCAGACTGGCCCACAATGGAAGAAAATAAAAAAGAAATGCAAGAGACATCTCAAATAGAAATCAATAAGCACTTCATGAGGTAGTTATCTTAATCTCGATTTTGTATAAAAACTATAATTGCATAAAATATCAAGCTCTCCTCATGGGGAAACATGCAAGGGATATGTTTTATTATAATCTAGTTTTTATCTCTCCTTCCTAAGTTCTATGAATCCTCCTTTTGGTGCATCTTGTTTCATGAAAGACTCACTACAAAGTTCATTTTTAATGTCAGAGTTCTCATTACGTTTGTTCCTGTTTTGATGAAGTTGTTTTATTTGTTTTATTAAATCCTAAACATTTTCCTTAGGTCTTTCCTCCAACATCATTTTCTAATAAGATTCCATCCTCACCAGTAGGCTCTGAAAATTTCTTCCTTCTGGTTTGGTCCATATAAATTAAAATGTGGAATTTGAGAGTTGAGACAGCTAAAATGATTTTGTGCTTCTAGACTTCTCAAAGCTTTGACTGTATGGCTTTGCTGTATGAATGTCCAAGAGAGTCACACAATGGTCCGCTTCTCAGACTTCTGATGAGGAACACTGTTTCTGCAAAGCATCTCATAGCAGGCACAATCAGCACAGAGAGCTAAAGATTTGTTCATACTCTTTGAAAGGCTTTACCAGGGCTTGCTCAGCTGTACTTCCTCTGCCCAGTCTTTGTGTATCTTTCTGTCTGAGCAGTAACCACACAAGGTTTTTTCTCAGCCTTCAACATATTCTGCTTTTATTCCCCATGGATTCCCACACGCCTTCTTCTTGCAAGTCCATTTCTTCTGTGACTTCTGGTAAATTTGGACATCATTGAAAGCTCAGTTTTGTAGCCTCCTCCATCTGCATTGGAAACTTCTTTTTGCAGAGATACGATGGCTTCCTGGAATGTCAGTGCCATCTCCAAAAGTAACATGAACACAGAGAGTTGTGACAGTGTTGTAGAGAGGGCTTCAGTATTACTGCAGTGGAAACTCACTACGGGACATAAAATCTTTCGTAGAACAGTTACTCAAACAACTTTCATCAGCAAGAATAATTTCTGAGTCTGGGAAACATTTTGATAAACTGTTGAAGACAGAAACGTTTTAGGTAAATAAATGGTAGGTGGCCAGTAAGTTGTTGATGAAGAAGTTAGTGGACTTGTTTGCTTTGGGACTTTAAATACATGGATTTGGAAGGACTAGGATGCAAGCTGAACTGTTCAAGGAGGAGGGAGAGGCTTTCCTCTATCTTCAGGGTCTTTACAATCAATCCACAGTGACCAAGACTCTTCAAGTGAAAGATAAATACTATCAGTATAAGCTAATATTAAATTGTTTGGATTTCAGGTGAGAGATGCCTCTCCAGCATTTCCTGTTCACAGAAGCCAAATAGAAAAGAAGTCTAGAGATGCAGTCCATAGAAATCAGCCTGTTGGATACAAAGGGGTGCTCCAAAGAACAAAGAAACTATGAGAGAAGGATGATGACAGAATGAAAAAGAATCCATGTCTTCCTGGAAAGCTGCATTCATTTACATCCTGGTAGTTATGCATAAATCAATTTAATTATTTTCTCTTCAGCACACAGTGCCATCAAACTAAGAATCTTGCTGTACTCATTATAGACAAAGCTATGCTTATAAATATTCTCTCAAATATTCATTGGAAAAACAAATTTAATTGCATATCTATCTACTATCTATCTATCTATCTATCTATCTATCTATCTATCTATCTATCTATCTATCTATCTATAACTGATACAGGTCTCACTATGCAGCTCAGACTCATAGTGAACCTCCTATCTCAGCCTCCCCAGTGCTGAGATTACAGGCATGCACTGTCATGCCTGGTTTTGGCTGCTGGCTCAGTGAGCCTGAGGCTTCAGGGCCAGCACTGCACACAGTACTGTGGTTTGAACACAGGTCCTTGTGCTTGCCAGGCAGGTGTCTAGACTGTTGAATTATCTCTCTGGCCTGCTGTTCCCATTTTAGACATGAAATGGATAACCTATTTTGTTTTTATTATTAGTAGTATTTTACGTGTTTGATACAGAGTCTCATTATGCAGCTCAGACCCAGTGATCCTCCTATTTTCAGCCTCCCCAGCTTGAATTACAGGCATGCACCACCACACATGGACTTGGTGGCCAGCTGAGTGCAGAGGTGGGGCAGGGCTGGAGTAGCATGTGGTGCCAAGGATCAAACCCTGTGATAATCTATTTTGAAAGTGTGTTTTTGTACCTTTATTCTTTTTTTAAAATTAATTTTATTGAGAAAGAAGTATCAAGGAGACAGTTTCAAAACGTTAGTAGGACAGTTATAATAATTAATACGTTGCATATTGTTGTCTTTGTAGTAGTTATTCACAGAACAAGATGCAGACATGATATCTTATCCTAACACTATTAGCTCCAAACACTCTTCTCATTGAACTAAGAGAAAGTAGCTGTATATCTATGCTAATATATGTATGTATGTATAAAATTTTTGCAGTACAAAATGATCCTTCATTTGTATCCTCTTTTTTGATTAGTTTTGTAAGAGATGGGTATTGCATTGCCATTTAAATATTGTAGGTGCATGGATTCAGCAAAGTAATCCAATGTAGTACAGTAGTCTATAATAGTAGCTGGTTATCTGAATGATTGACAATGTCAGAAGTTGTTGATTTGAGCCTTTTATAGCTCAACATATTAATATGGTTTTATTTTTTATACCTTTCTGCTGGATGGTTAAGACTAAGATAAAGCAAGACCTATATAAGAAAAAAATGCAACTTTTGTATCTGACAAGGTCAGTCAAATGCCCTTAGGATTTATCCTGAAACCCTTGTACCTTTGTTCTTGAACACTAGTAATTTCATCTGTTCTGTTCCTATGCTACCAGAGGTAGACGAAAGCAGACCTCTTATTTCTGTTAACTTTGTTAATTTTTAAGCTTATCAATTGATTTTTTGTAGATTATAGTTTTCCCTGGGAATATTTGTACTTGTTGTCAAATTTATTAGACTTCAGAGGGTGTATACCTCTATACAATAATTATAAACACATGCATGCACACTCACAGAGAGTAATTGTAAACTTTAAAGAAAGTCTTTGCAACATTAGATATTTATTTAGGTAAATATATGGGTATTCTATTCAAAGTCATAACCATATTTTTAATGCAACTAATTACATAGTCAGCTTCACTGATTTTTAATTTGACTTTTATCAGATGGAAAACTCAGACTTGTGTTTTGGTGGAATTCTGGACTTCCTATTCTATCCCTTGTATCTGTGCATTGATGCTGTCCTTTACGATGAAGCAAGTTTCATTCTATTTGATCTACAAAGTATGTGTAAAAAATATTTTTTATATCATTGTGCTGCATGGACATGTACACTAAAGCTCAAATCAATTATGAAAACTGTTAGTCCTTTTCAGTTTTAAAACACAAAGAAGAAATAAAAAACATACAAATGGCTTTTTTTGTTTTTTTTTTGTGGAACCAGGGATTGAATTTGGTTCCTTGCGCTTGCCAGGGAAGTGTATTCTACTGAGCCATCTCCCTGGCCCTTGTATAGCTCATTTTTAGTATTTGAAAAAACTTTTATTTTATTGCATACTTTAAATTTGTTCATATATTTTTATGTTCTTGATGTTATTAATTATCACCATAAATAAATTTGGTAGTAAATAATATTTTGTCAACTACTGATGTGATTGTGGCCAGATGACCCTCAAAATTCCATGCAGTCACAGGAGATGATCTAAACTCAGGGCCTCAGAATCCCGATACTAGAATATGTAAATCTATCCATGCTCGACAACATTCCACGACTTCTTAAGTAATTCTAGGCAAGTTGTTTTTACTTCCCTTGTGTCCTTATTTTTTAATAGAAAGAAAACATGATTAAATATTATTGAGCATTAAAAACTTAGTCACAAGTTTCAGACTTAGCCTTTAGTTGTCACCTTGAGCAAGTCCTTTAAATTCCCTCAATCATTTCCCTCATCAATAAAATTGAAGATAATAATTTGGAATGATAAGGCCTTTCTTGTATGCTGACTTTGAGTGATTAATATTTGCAAGTCCTCTTTCCAATACATGATATAAAATGCAATTTTTAAAAGTGCCAATAGATCTGGTTACTGAGGCAGGAGAAAAGAAGAGACAGCAAAGTGTGTGTGTGTGTGTGTGTGTGTGTGTGTGTGTGTGTGTGTCTTGCTCTTTGTTGATTAAGGAAGGTAACATTTCTGGTTATCAGTTTGAAGGCTTGCTCCTTACTCCAGTCACCTACCACCACAGACGAATTCTGCTCTGCACAGGTAAGAATCAGCTTAATTTGACTCATTCAGATATCTTCAATCTTGTTAAACTATGTAGCACAACAAAACCAGCTCCAAGAAGGTTAACTGAGGCCTTGAAATTGATTGAATGTGCTTGTCAAGGGTGTTGTCCCTCACCATGTAGAATAGGTTTTCATTAGAATTTCGTTGTCTGCCTCAGAGTGGTTGAAAACATTCACATGATGGATTAATCAATTTCCAAGTTAATGCATTCACATGTGGTAATGACTTGCTCAAATGCCTCTCTGGCTGTCTGAATGGGCTTTAAGGAATTAAGTAGGACCTGCAGGAACCAAACTTTCAATTAATAAAGAAAGTTGCAAAGTGTTCTTTTCTAACCTAGAAAATGAACCATGGCTGATAATTTCCTTTTTTTCCCCATGACATATTACAAGGTTAAAAAAGCCCAAACTATAAAAAATATAACATCATTTACATCTTCTAATTTGTAGTGCTATTGGATGCATCATTAAGTATAAATGTGTTGCAATAAAAACACATTAATTGGTATAAAACAGCAAAAATAGCAAGATTTCAAGTTCAGTCTGCCTCTTCTCAGAAGGATAGAAAAGAACATATTTATATATTTACATATAACTGGAAACAGCTAAATCGTTTATCTGCAAAGGAGGCAAGAGAGAATGCAAGAATGGAGAGAGAATGAACCAATGCGATCATCTCCATAAACCAGAACTGCATCTAAGTCATGGCAATCCTTCTCTCGGTTATTATACTCATAAAATGCCTATAAAAATGACTTCATGCAGTTCCATATTTATTGTCTGTCAGTGTCTCATGGATCAAATTGGTTGAGTTTACAAGGAGAGAGATGATTTTCTCCCCATTTTAACCACAGTCCTTTTTGATGTCCTCTGGGTTCTGGGCATCAGCCTGCTATTTGGACCCATTTTAAGTGCCCAGGGCACAGTGAAAAGTCTGTAATCATAGCTTGGATGGAGGTGGAGGGCACAGAGAAGTCCAGGCTTTGGTCTGTGCTGCTGCGACACCCTCTAGTTTTAATCCAGTGACCAGCTGGGCTTGAGCTGGGTGAAGGTCGTTTGCAATGGAGAATAAGGTTTCAGGGATACTTTCATTTGCATTTGTCATTACCCACCAGTAGGTCCTTGGTGGCCCCTGGCGGACGTGAGGACTGTAGTTCAAGCACTGTATCTATGGGCTGTAACAGATATCAAAAACAAAAACCTACTATACTCAGCACTCTCTGTTTCTGGGCCCTAGCTTTGAAGAAGAAAAAGAGCTGCTTCGTTCTTTTTAGAGCAGGAGAAGGAAACTTAGCTGTCACAAGGTGCCAGACAGACAGCCACAAGGACAGACCTTCTCTGGGTGGAGCTTCATTGATATTGCATCCGCATTCCTCAAGGGGTGATGCAGGCTGCCTCTCTATCACATCCCTGCTACTCAAGTGCTCGTTTCTTCTTTTCTCAAGCAAAACCTGAGACTGAGACAGAGGCCCAACTGCAGTGAACCAGGGAAGAAACAAACCCCCTTGGAATGGAAACCCACAAGGTTTGAACCAAAGTCCCAATTATTCCAGATTCAGCACCTTGAAAATCATCAGCACTCACGCCACAGGCTGGTTTCTAGAATTGCTGAAGCTGGGTGTGGCTGGGAGGAGAGCTTTGGGAATAGGGTGGACAAGAAGGGGTCCCGTGTGCTTAAGTAAGAAATGGATATGGATAGGACTAAGCCAAAGAGGCTGAATGGATACTTTGTTCTTGGTGAACTTATGCCAGACTCTAGGGTTGCTCATCTTAGTACTTCTTAGAAGATTTTGTAAGATTTAAACACTTTCACTTCTTAGTGTTTAAACACTTAAACACTAAGATATTGAGGAGAAAGAATGTTTATAAATGTGGTGCTTGGCATAAGTGTAGCCCATTTAATTGTCATCAGCTGACTCAGAACATAGATAATGGATCAACTGGACTTCAGGTTGAGTCTTGATCTCTAATAGGCCTATGGAGAACTTTGTTCTCTTTTTAATGTATTTAGTACAGGGTCTACAGGGTCTTACTATATAGATCAGACTTGTAGTGACTCTGGTTTTCAGCTTTCCAAGTGCTAGGATTACAGGTATGCACCACCACACTCAGTCTCAATTGCCACCTCAGCACACTCAAGGGGAAGGGCCAGCATGGCATGCTGGGAATTGAACCCTAGCTGCTCGTCTGTCTAAGCAGGCGCTTTAATCTGCTGGGCTATTTAGCCAGCCCTTGCAGAATTTTCTTGTTACTTAATTTCTAAGTATAGTACTGCTGAAAAATAATAATTGATAATTCTTATTACTACTAGCAGTTATTGAATGCCAACTATGTGACAGTACTGACATGCTTTTCACATATATATGATCTCATTTGATTCTCATAGAAGCTCTTTCTTAAGTCCAAATCCATCTCCCTTATTTCATGGATAACTATGTGTATATATGATGCAACTAATTTAATTGTATTGGAACTGTATTAGTTTTATAATATTTATAACGAGATAAAACAATTGTCTGCATCATTGTTTCATTCCATCTTCATTTGAGTAGGAAAGGAAAAATTAAAAGTTCTTAGGCACAGCCTTAGGTGTTCCCACACATCTGTTACTTGTTATGTAGCTATCCACAAATTTAGTGATATGGAATAGCAGCAAATTCTTCTCTTCATTTTATACATTGAGAATCTAGGAGCAGCTTAGCTAGGTGCTTCTTGCTAAGGATTATTCTTGAAACTGTACTAAAAATTTTAACCACAACTGCAACCATCATAAGGTTTGCTGAGAACTGAAGGATTCACTTTTAAGATGGCTCACTGTCATGTTGTTAATGCTTGACAAATCATGGGTGGCTTTAAGGTCAGGAGACTTCAAGTCCTTGCCATCTGGATTGTTCCATGTGACCATTTGAGTGTCCTCATGACATGACAGCCAACATCTGCAAGATCAAGTGATCCAAGAGAAGATGAAGAAAAACCACATCCCATGTTATGACCTACAGTTTTAAGCCATGCTCTGTTACTCTTCAATATTCCTTTAGTTATGCTCTATCCAGAAGTGTGGAAGTAAGGAGGTGAGAATAAAAGAAGACTGGCTTCAAGTGGGTGAAGTGGATGAAAGAACCAGAAAAGGCACAGGGACAATAGCAAAAGTTCGTATGTATCAGGAAGAGCTGGGGTCAGCACTAATGTGAAGGTGACATAGTGAGACACACTGTGGTACAGCTATATGGCTCAATACCGAAACTTATCCCTAAGTAACCAACCTATAAAGAAATCAACTTTATTTGAAGGTTGAAGGACTGGGAAGATGGAATATGGGGTAGGATTGCTTTCATCTTAGGCTATACAGAATGGAAATATGTGAGCAATGTGACTCCAGCATAGTTAATGGTCTGGTCAACAAAGATAGAGAAGACAATGTATTCTCAGATAATGTCAATAACTGGACCAATCCATGGCACCACTGAATTGATTCTACAATTTAAGTAGAAATAAAAGGATAAGTGACATTATTTTAATAAGGAAGTAATAAAGCCCTGTTTTGAAAAAAAATCAGAAACTGCTGCCAGCAATATCTTTGGGAAAAAAGTGATAGTATGTAAATCAGCAGATCTAGATGACACGTATCCCAAGGCACTAACAAGCCTATTTTGTTTTGAAAGAAAAATGGTGGAGGAGGGAAAATAAAATAAGAAAGATTTTAAGCAATAAATGTAGCTTCTGCAAAGAAGTGATGTTTCCACTATTTCCCCATTCAGCTGATTGACCTGCTAGAAGAACAGAGCTAAGTTTTGCTCCGGCTCACCTAGTTGTACCTCTGAGTTTAGTCATGTGGCTCTTTCTCTCACAGACACTATTTTTTTCAGACATGTAGAGGAACAAATCCTATTCTGCATTCTAGCATAATTCATTCTTCATTAGTCTAACCTATGAGTTGTTCCTGATTACATTCAATTTCAGTGTTTACAGATTCATTTTCATAATATTTCCTCTGGGTTTATGATTTCCATTTGTGAAAAGGTACTAAGTCCTCTAAGTCAGAGCAAGTTCATGTACTTTGCAATGGGCCAGTGCTCTGTGGCACATGGGGCTGGGAACTTCACAAGGGCAGACAGACATGGTCTGTTGAAGAGGACTTTACTTGAAGGGCCTCATGGGGACTCCTTTACTTCCTTCAGGAGGTACTCTGCCTATCATAATCTTTTATGTTTTTGAGTGCTTGGCTGTATTGAGTGATCAGAGTAGGCTTCAGGAAAAGAGAAATATTGTAGGTGTGGTTTGATATCTCTCAGGTAATTAAGGCTTGTGTTTTCATCAGCCTTTTGCCAGGGTGCTGCCTGTGCCTAAGACATGGTTACAGGAGGAACAGTCATGTATGTGACTCTGTCATGGAGGCTGTGGGTGAGATGATATCTTATTTATTTTCCTGACTGTATGCATTTGTTGAGTCTAAAGATCTAGCTTTGTAAAATGATTAGCCATAGTGTAGATTATTCAGCCATTCATCTGTTATTCAACTCATATTTCCTAAGATTATGTTACATGGTAAGTTCTGGATTATGATCCAAAGATTTAATTTCCAAGTCTTGAGAGTCAATCTATTATGGCCCATATATAGCATCTTCAAATCATACATATTGGACTCATCAAGAAAGGAATGGCAGTACCAATTTATATTCTTCATAAATCCACGGCTTAGAAATATTCATGAAAGTCTGTTTGGCTAATCCATGTGGATTTCCTTTGATGGTGTATGAGAAAATATGCCTTTTATTGATAGGACAAAAAGGCCTGAATTCTGTTTTTTTTTTTTAAAAACAAACTTGCATCAACCCCACCACAAATAGTGTTTAATATCTTTTCCAAATTCTTTACTATAATATAATCTCTTATTAATTTGGATTCTTTCAGTGTCAACAAATAGCTGGTTGAAACTGTCTTGACTACAAAAGAACCAAACACTGCCTTATATGATTCATGCACCTTATTTAAATATGCAAAGCTGAGTGCTTAAACAGAATCATCAGGCTGTGGTCTCTCCCTGTGTCTTGTCTCAGGCTGCCCATTGCTGACCCTATTTTCCAGGAGGATTTCTGAGTTAACAGATGGCTCATTCTGGCTCTCAGATTCCCTTCCTCTAAGCTTCTGTTTTAGTTACTGAAGGGTCTGCACCTATGTGGCTGCTCATGGGGTCATCATGTTAGCAAATCAGGGTATTGAAAGGTTTCCAAAACCAACAATAAGTTGTTCCTAGACTACTTTCTGTTCCTTCTCCCTTGGTTAACCCCAATTTTCCTCCTTTGATTATGTGCCAGTCCTTCCCCAATCAGCAACTGTTGCATCATAGTATAGTCCATGTAAACTCTGCCCCTAAGCGTGGCAGAGAAGGAACAGTTCATGGCATAGCAGACAAGAAGAAAGGGACTTAGGGAGGAAGAGAGATATGTGATACCCTTCCAGGTTATACTCATAGTGACCTGCCTCTTCCCACCAATCTTTACTTCTCAGTATTGCACCCAGCTATGAAACAGCAGGCAGATTGATCCATTAGCTTATGTCCATGGTGCAGTATCACATACTCATTGTCCAGTACATCCCTCCCAAGCCCTATCTATGAGCACGTGAAGATTTTAGGGGGCATCTAGACATAAGTTATAACCCTTTTGATCTAACACAAAACTGCCCCTGTAAAGGATGCACTATTGGAGTCATTTTGATTGGGATGACTTAGTGCAGGCGCCCTCTGCTGCAGCCTACTGTAGGCCTGCTCCACTCCCTCCTCTAACCCTCTTGGACTATGTGGCAGGAGAGGACCGGGCATCTCCAAGCAAGAGTTGGGTCTGTTTCCCCACAACATTGGAATGAATACTTAGGAGGTGAACATTCACTGCAGATATAAGAATTCAATTTTATGCATATTAAATATTAAAAATATCCCCTTAGAAAATGCAAAATGATAAAGGAACTAGCAGGCATATTCTGTTTTTGCTGGCAGGACACATCTACTTTACCAAATTTAACCAAGGCTTATTATGGACAGAGAGACCATGGGGGGGATCAATAATGGATTAAATTTGTCATGTAAATATAGTTACATGAAGCAGGGGTGATCAATCTATGGGAGCTTTTAGAACTTTGTACAAGCATTGGGGGTGCATAGTGTTAATTCAGTTATTTGAAGAATCTTAAGATAGTTTTTACAATACAATTTCTATGGAAGTCAAGGGGCAGGGATTTAAAGTAATAGCTTCTTGGTGGAGAAGCAACAAGCTTTGATCAGAACTGTTTATCACTACAGCTGTTCAAATATTATCAGTCAGTCTGTGAAGCGTGGTTCAGACAAAAGCCAACCTCTGAGTGAAAGATTGGGCTTGGTAAAATTTTAGTGCCCCATGGATGCCTAACATTGAATGATTTTCTTAGAACTGTAAGTTTAACATGAAGAAGGCTAAAGCAGCAGATATTACATTGGTGAGTAAGAGGCTACTCTTTAGATTATAGATTTCCTGGCAAAAAGAAAATGAAAAGTCGTTTTCAAGAAAGAAAATGGGAGATAGAATACCTTGACAAGAAATCTTGGAGTTAGTATTTTGTTTTTGGTATGATAGAGAGGAATAAAAAGGACACAATGGATGGTGCAGGAAGGGAAAATAGAGTTAACTCTGCAATTTTGCAACTATTCTCAAAATACTATTTATTGGCTTTCTTTTTCCTAAGTGAATGAAAAACCTCTGAGGTATAATCTCAGTGTTCCTTCTGCTTCCATCTTTTTTCAATTCTGACAAGTGACTTTATACCTTAAAGTCATCCAAGGAGACATTGGCTCATGCTCTTACTCAATACACTTCAGTGCATCACACGTAATATTTAACTGGGGACTACTCTATGGATATTTCATCCTACTTTCACTTAGGATTTCCTTTCTATCCAATAAGTAAAACTAAAATCTGATGATTTGTCCTAATAGGGTGCTGAGAACTTACTATATTTTAAGTGTAGACAGTATGTTTCCACCGTGTCCATCAAAAATTCATGTGCTAAAAACTTAATACCAAATTCAGGTATTAATGGTATGCGGGGCCTCTGGGAGGTACTCAGGATTAGATGAAATTATGAGGTGGGGTTTATAAGAAGAGGAAAAAATACCTAAAGTGGCACGTTGCTGTCATGGTGTGATGTCCCCAAATACATCACAATGCAGTAAGAAGGTCCTCTCCAGGTGCTGGGCAGATGACAGTTCCATGGTCTTGGAATTTCCAAGCTCCAGAACTATAAACTTAGTGAGTCTTTATTCTATATGCACCTGTCAGGCTCCAGTATTCTTAAAATAGACTAGATAATGATCTAACACAGTGGAGTATATGTTTTTAAATTTGATTTAATTTAGAAGAATAAAAGCAAACACACGAATAAAAATCAGAAACAAGATGAAAACAAGGTGATGTACCATACATATGTTACAGATTTTCAAAACAAAGAGTACTGATTGACAACGATTGATACATTATCTTTTTTTTTTTTTTTTTTTTTTTTTGTATTTTGGGGAAGGGTCTACAGAGTGTTCAGGGTTGCACTACTAGATGAGACTTGTAGTGAGATCCACCTGTTTACAGCCTCCCAAAAGCTGGGAGTAAAGGCACATTTCACCAGACACTGTCTCAATTGTAGTCTCAGCATGCCCCAGGGGTAGGGCCATCATGGCAGGCCTTGGGGATCAAACCCCTCGCCCCCGTGTCTGCTTGCAGGCACTTTAATCCGCTGAGCTATTTGGTCAGCCCAATATTATCTATTTTTATCATCAAATCTGTTTCTCAAAGTAACAGACAGTTGTGTAAGATTGGACATATGATTGCATATTACTGTTTGCTTTGTTTTTTTTATTTTTTTTCCTTTATTTTTATTTTATTAAAATACAAATGTCAATCAGACAGTTTTAAGACACCTTAGCCATACGCATTCGATGAATTAATACATTGCAAACTGTTTTCATAACGTTTTGGTATTGTACAAGGTGCATACATGATATTATATTTACAGATATTATTTTAGCAGATAAGAAACCTTAAATTTTTTATTATCTCTCTTTTCCTCTTTTACATTTAAAAATTATTTTAAAGAGAGTATAGTTATAATTGAGATGGCATTAGAAATGGCACAATTAGAAGAACAAGATGACAGGCATTCAAGCATGGCTTTGTATTATACATTGCTGTTCTTGATGTAGTTGCTTAGATGCAGATATCAGCATATAGAGTTAGCCAAGGTGAAAATTCTATGCATCAACTGATATTTTCAAAAAATTGATGGAAATACTTAGTACAGTCTTCTCAGCCATCCTGTATAGCTACTTGCATGTTTGTCCCCTACATTTTTTCCTGCCTGTTCTCCTTTCTTTCCTCTGTTGTTTAATCCTTAAGTACACTATTGGTTTGTGTCTAGAAATCTCCCTAAAGCATCATGTACTCATGGAGGCAGAATTTTTCAGAGATGGCTGAATCTAGAGATTGTGGTTGATTCATCGTCTGATACTGGGATTAAGTGAATGAGTACTATGCCCACTCTAGTGCAGGCAGCCTATATACAAGGGACAGAAATCTGTCTCCCTCTGTTTGTCTCTTTCTCTGTCTCTGTCTCTCTCTTTCTCCTTCCCCTCATTTTTTTCTGCCTTCTGCCTGAGTGGACTATTGAACTGTTGTCCCTCTGCCATGCCATCCTGCCTGGAACCAGCCAATTATGGACTCAAACCTCTACAGACTGTGAACCAAGTAAATTCTTTCCCCTTTAATTTTGAGTCTGTAGTATTTTGTCTCAGCAAGGAGAAAAATAACTAAGACATCATCCTCTTTAGGATTTTGACAGTAAAACAGTAGTGTATTTTTAGCCTAAATCGACTATCTTCCAATTTCTCATTTCAGCAATGTCTTAACTACTGGAGTGTAGTACCATTTCCTCAGTTCTGCTGGTCCCTCTGGGTGACCTCTTGATTTTCCTTTCATGTGGCCTTCATGCATGCATGTATGGCTGGTGGGCTGTTCTTGTGTGTAACTCATCTGGTAAATGGGATATTAGATAGCCCTCAGGGTATGAGAGGGGATCCAATGTGGATTCTTTATGGTAAAATTTCAAGTGTAACACAGTTTCAATGGGTACTGTTATTGCAAATAAGCCATTATCAAGTTGAATGGCTGGGATCTGGTTGATTTCACCTGAACCTCTCAGTTTCTGAGTTAGTGTGGTACAGCTTGTGATGTGGTGGGTCCTTGTCAGCCACCAGGATGGGCTTCTCTATGTCTGACCTCCAGGGATAGAAATACATGGACCTTCAGTGGTGGATAATTAAGCTTTGGAGAAGCTTTCACTTGATGTTGGCCTTGAAATTTTCTTTCCCTTTCAAATCCAGTACTTGAAGCATTTTCTGAGCATGGGATGGTACTATTTTCCACAAGTGCCTGCCAAAGTCTCACTATTCCTATGCCTTTTGAGAGACTCAAAATGCCCTCTCATACTTTACCTACATGCATAGGCATCCTCAGTTCTTCTTACATCAAAGGCAAGTTGTTTGGGCTTTTTGTATAATAACCAACTATGACTGCTTTCCATGCTTCTTATATTTTAAAAGTTTGAAAGTCTTTTGCTAAGTATTTAACATTTCAGTGGTAAGGGTTGCTTTTATTCTTTTCTGTTGAGGCTTTTACTTGACATGGTTGGAGAGAGAGAGAGAGAGAGAGAGAGAGAGAGAGAGAGAGAGAGAGAGAGAGGAGGAAGAGAAAGAAGAAAAGGAGGAGGAGGAGGAAGACGAGGAGGAGGAGAAGAGAGCAGAGGAGAGGAGAGGAGAGCAGAGGGAAGTGAAGTAAAGTAAAGAGCGATAATAGAATCATCCCAACCAATCCTGCAATGAAGAGAGTATTTCTTCATACCAGGCCATGAAGCATTCTTGGATTTAGGCAACATCTGGTAACAGACATGACAGTTTGTTTGGATCTCACATCTTCGAAACAAAAGATATCCCAATTGCTCAGGTTCTACCCCAATCCCACCCCATTGTTAAGATGCCCTGATTTACCCTAGGTTGGAGTGCTCTATTTTGCTAACCACATCTTGTAATTAGGTTTAGTAGAACAATTTCCTGTCCTGTCTTATCCTCTCCTTTGTTTTTCTCTCCCCTCCCCTTTCTCTCCCCTCCCCTCTCCTATCCACTCTCCCTTCTCCTGTCCCCTTTCCTGTCCTCCCTTCTTTTCCTCCCATCCCCTTATCCCTCTCTCTTCATTGCTGTCCTGTGTTCTCTGCAGACCATAAGCCTACAAATGTCTCCTGAGTCTATATATATTTTCATGTTTGAAGACAACAGGCTAAGACACTAAGATACCATGGAGATAGATGTTTGAAGTTATGTTGAAGCAGAGCAGAAAGACAAGTGACGGTAAGAGCAGGTGTGTGCACTGTATGTGCACGTGCATATGTGTGAATAGGACATTTATTGCAAGCCCACCAGGCACAATGTTAGGCTTGCTATGTCTTTTTTTTTTTTTTTAAATTTTATTGCAAAACAAATAGCAATGAGACAGCTGCAAAACCAATTAGTAGGACTGTTTCAATAATTAATACATTGCATATTGTTGTCTTCATAGTGGTTATTCATAGTACAAGATGCAGATATAATATCCTGTCCACAAACGCTATTAGTACAAATCTTTCTATTCACTGAATTAAGAGAAAGTAGCTGTGTATCTATCCTATTTTGTGTATATCCCCTTTTTTTGTTCAGCTTTGTCAGAGATGGGTAGTCTATCACCATCTAAATATTGTAGGCGCATGAATTCAGCAATACAATCCAATATAGTCCAGTAGTCCATAATAGTACTGGATTATCTGCATGACAGGCAATGTCAGAAGCTGTTGACTTGAGCCTTTTACAGATCAACATATCAATATGGCCTTAGTTTTTATACCTCATTTTCTTATTTTTCTGCTGGATGGTTAAGACCATGATAAAGCAAGACCCATGTAACAAGAATGCAATTTTTGTAAATGATAAGGTCAGTCTAATATCCTCAGGATTTACCCTGAAACCCTGTACAGCAATTTGTAGATCTTTTGTCAGTGTCAGCCATGTAGATGAGTCATGGTCATTGATTGACCAATTT